>PVJL010000404.1:393329-431393 GCA_004026885.1 Lyroderma lyra | reverse complement strand
TCTTCCTTCCTTCCTTCCCTCCCTCCCTTCCTCCCTCCCTTCCTCCCTCCTTACCTCCTTCCCTCCCTTCTCTTTTTCCTTCTCCCTGGAATTGCATTGGATTTCATGACCTTTCTGGGCCAGATTGCCTGGGTTTGACTTCTACCGAGGACACTTACTACCTGTGCGAATTCAAGGCTATTTTCCTTTCTGTGCCTCTGTTTCCTTGTCTGTTAAAAGGGGTAGTAGTAGTGCTGGTGTAGTGGCGTGAATGCTTACAATTGTGCCACGTCCACTACGAGTGTCCCACAAATGTGGGGGTATCAAAATTCTCTCCGTGGAGGGGCGGGGGAGTAAGGGGCCTGCCCTCTGTTCTCCTGCTCCTTCTCCTTTTCTTTTGTTTTTGTTTTCGAAATCCCTGACCTTACCAAATCCTTGCCCTGCACCCCAGGACAGCACCAGCCTCCAAACCAGCCACAGCTGGGTTGGGTTCCTGGTTTGCCTCTGACAAGCGGGGTCTTGGGCAAGTCCCTACACCTCTCTGAGTCTGGAGTCCTGAGTTTCCCCATCAGAAAAAAAGGAGAAACATAAACTAACCTTATAGGGGAAATGAAATAGTTCTCAGTGATAGAAAGAACACCCCTCCAAAAAAATACTTGGAGACATGAGACCAGGTTCATGTCCTAGCTCAAAGTCACATAGTTATTAGTGATAAGCAAACCACTTAATGGCTCTTTCTGAAGCCCCATCGATTCCTGTGCTCTCAGCGGCCTGACAGGTCACACGATAGTGAGGCACCAAGTTGGGAAGCTGGTGAAGTGGAAAGGATATTTCCACAGACCTGCAGATTCTTTTTAAAGAGAAGGTGGAAGCCATCATTTTATCTAAACTCTCTCGATTTTTGAGTATGGTATTGTAATACTTTCAAGTTGAAGAATAGTATGAATCGGTCAGAACATTCGGCTGTGAGTCGCCAACGTCAAGACTTAGCACACCGCCTGCAAGTAAATGCTCTTGCTGCTGCTACTGTGGTTTTCTGAAAGCAATTGTGGCTTGAATTAGACAGACAAAGCCAGAATTGAAGGTCATGAGGTTCGTGTGCACTAAAAATTTGTCCTTCCTCCCTCCCCCTCCCCACAAACACTGAGGATGTGGGGATTCGGCGCAGCCTCAAAGAGCTTCACTGGGCATCTGGAGGGAGCCCGTTACCCAGCCCAGGGCTGCACTGGACAGGGCTGAGGCGGGCGGGGGGCACTGAGGCCTCCGAGCATTCTCAGGCCAATGGGAAAACAACGCCCTTTCTCGGGAGAAGCATGGGGAAGGAGTGGGAGCTGGGTCTGGCCAGCACCCAGTCATGGCTGGGCTGGAGGCTCTGTGCAGGCCCCTCTCCCAGGCTCCTCCCTTTCAGGCTTCTGCCCAGCCTTGAGCCCTGGCAGTCCTCGTCCCAAAGCTGGAAATGTACGGAGTCTCCTGCTGGCACAGACCCACCAGGAGCCCCAGGGCAGGCCTCTCCTGTACCTTGCCCTGCCCTCTGGAACCTCACCTCTCAACCACTTCCTGTCTGGGGCTCAGTCAGCAGCGTCACAGGTGTTTCAAAGACGGTTACCTGGGAAACTCCCAGATGTGAAACAGAACCCAGCTGTCCTGAGGGGGAGGCCGCTGCCAGGCAGCAGGAGGAGGAGCCCTGCAAACCTGGAGTCCTGGATCCTGGTGCACATCCGGCCAGGAGCCCCTGGGCTGTCACTAGTCTCAGGGCAAGTCCTTGAACTTCTTGTCCTGGTCGGTTAAGTGGGCTGATCAACCTCTCAGCACAGGATTTCTGTGAGGCGCCCAGAAAAGCAAACAGTACACACTACACTTCACATACATTATCTCCTCTGTCCCTTTGTCCTACCAATGGCCCTGTAAAGTACGTATTGTGTTTTCTAGCATTATTTTTTAAACAACAGGAGTGGTTTGAGTGCTTATTATGCACCAGGTACTGTTCTAAGCACTTTGCTTACATGTGGTAATGCACTTAATTCTCCTAACCTCCCCACGGGCAGGTACAGTACTGCTATTATCCCTCACATGACAGATAAGGAAACTGAGGCACAGAGACATTGACTTGCCCAGAGTCACAGGATTAGACTGCAGCAAAGCCAGGTTTGAACCCAAGCAGCCCCCTCTAACCCCTAGGCTATTTGCAGAATCCTGAAGCCAATCCTGGCACCCAGGACTCAGCAAGTGTTAGCTACTACTGGTATCACAATTATCCCCATTGTAAAGAGGGGAAACTGAGGCTCAGGCAACATCATGCTCCCCCATGGTCCTGTAGCCAGAGAGTGGCAGTGTGAGGATTCAGTCTCAGGTGTTTCCACTTGGAGCTGTTAGGTGTCCAAGCCCTTGTTTAAGGGGGTCGCGGTGGGGGATCTGCCCCACCTTGCAGCTCCCCTCGGGGCCCAGTGACCACGAGGCCAGAGGAAGCAGGGAGCCGTGGCCTGAGGGCTCCGGGTGGGACGCTGAGCCGAGCCTGCTCCCGCAGTTTCACGCTGAGCCTGCTGGACAACGCTGCCCACGTTCCGGTGACACTCAGGGCTTCCTTCACAGACAGAACTCTGGCCTGGGTCTCACCCTGGGGACGAAAGAAGCTGATCTCGGCCCCTTTCCTCTTCTACCCGCAGCGATTCTTCGAGGTGGGTCCAAGCCAGGCACGCCCGTCCGGGAGGCTGGGGGCGGGGCAGCCGGCGCCCACTGGGGAGAACGCCCCCACCAGGGCTCTCAGCCCGCCAGGTCGGTGCCAGGCACCGCGTGCCCAGGAGCCCAGGAGTAATCCGTCAGGGCGTGGGGGTGGGGTGGGGGTAGGGGCGTGGGGGGGGCCTCCGGCACCACTGTTATTTTTAAAAGCCCCTCTTACTGACTCCAGTATGCAGCCAGGGTTGGGGGCCTCCCCCATGTCACAGACGGTGAAGCTGAGGCCCAGGGCTGGGGACATCCATGTGGAAGGGCTGGTGGCACGCTGGGCCCCAGTCCCGCTGTGTTTCACCGTGGGCCCCGCCTGCCCTCTGAGGGGGGAGGGGCTCGCTGGGCGGGGAGGCGGGCGGGCAGCGAGTGCCCGTCAGGCAGCCTGCAGGCCTCGCGCCCTCCTTTCCCAGGTGCTGCTGCTCTGCCAGGAGGGAGGGCTGAAGCTGGCGCTCAATGGGCAGGGCCTGGGGGCCACCAGCCTGGGCCGGCAGGTCCTGGAGCGGCTGCGGGAGCTCCGGGTCAGCGGCAGCGTCCAGCTCTACTGTGTCCACCACTGAGGGGGGAGCCAGGGGAGAGGCGGGCCAGCCGCAGCGGGGCCCCCCGGCCTGGCCCACTCCCCTCCCCTCATTAAAGTGTCCACCTGTCACCACCCTGTCAGGCCTGGCTCTTCTGGGGCTGCGGGCCGAGCCTGCAGGGGCCACGAGCCCCACCGCGGAGGGAAGGCGCGGAGTGTGACGGCTCCAGCAATCCAGCTCGGCGGGTTCTGAGCGGGGTGGGGGCGTGGGGGCGTGGGGTTGGGGGTCCTGGGCTCCGCCTTCCTTCAGGGCCTACACAAGGAGGCAGGTCTGTAGCCTAACAGAGACACTCAGCATGCCGGGGCTTGAAGACTTTATTAGATGCTTATTTTATTCTCATCTAACAGTTCCGGAGAAAATGGTCCGGGTCAGGGTAGCAGCTCTGCACCCCGTGGACCTTCAGGGTTGTTCCTATCATCATCCCACCACCCCCCAGGACCGCGACATCTGTTTTCCACCACGTTCCCGCACATTTCCTTCTTGGAAGAACCGGTGGTGTGGACAGGAGAGAGGAAGAAGCATGGCAGGCGGGCACTTGTCCAGCACTGTGCTTGTCGCTGTCACAGAGCTGGCCCGTGGAGCCACAGTCAGAACCAGCTCAGGGTTCTGCACTGAGGACCCTTGTGAGTACGGTTCCCAAAGCACGCAGTGCCTCCCGGGGCAGAAAACCCGACCTGGGTTCAAATCCGAACCCGTCTATGAGCTTAGATTTCACGAGCAAATTCAATTGTGCTCATGCGGAAAAGTGCGGAAAACGACATCCACTTAGCGCGGTGGCCGTGAGACCCCGGAGTGGGCATCGCCTCAAATGCCTTGTCCTTACTGGTACTGTGAGCGAGGCCAGGCCAGCGCCCCCGCCCCCAGCACAAGCAGAGGCGGCTCACTCGGGTGGGGCCCGGAGGGCTCGTCATGGCCCCTGGGCTGCTCGGGCATTCCGCAACCTTCACCTTCAGGCCTGGCTGCTTCGCCCACCTCCTGTCGGGAAGGAAAACGTGCAGCTCGCTGCAGCTTAATTTCCCAAGTGGCTGCAGCAAATCCGACGGGTTTTCAATGTGAAAATAAAACAGAAAAACTGTTCTCCGAGTTATTTCTAACAACTTTTCTCTAATCTTCATGTAACAGAAACGTATGTGACGATCAGCGCGTAATGCTTTTCACGCTCCGTTTTCTAGGATCTGACACGGTCGGTGACCCAGAATGACTGTATTTTGTAAATGGACATCCCACTGCTAAAACCAGAACGCTGTACATAGAATGGTGTCATTTGTTTCCAAAGACTATCCTTATACTAGAGCGATGTGAAAATCATAATAAAAGTGAGATTTCATGGCAAAGTTAGGGCTGTGATCTGCGCGTTATCTCGGGGTAAATGCTGCATCCCCAAGAGCTGCCAGTGAGTCTTTCCGGGCAGACGGAGAGTGGGTTAAGGACGTGGAGAACTTCCCTGGGGACCGCAGACAGACTCCGGGGGGTGTCAGGGTACCATGCAGAAATGGGGGAGACAGGTGGCTCCGTGGCCGACCTCTCGTCGACCCCCACGGCCCCGAGTGCTCCTTCTCCCCTGCTGTGGGTGCGCCTTAATGATTGAAAGCGGTCGCACACCCTTCTGTTAGAGCCCACTGCGTGTCCCAGAGCGTCACTCAGTCTGGGTCAGCTGGTCCCGGGGAGGGCTGTCTTGCGGCCAGAACAAAGCCCGGGCTCTGTTGCCTGGGCAACCATTTCCTTATCAAGGCAGGGCAAAACCAAGCTCACACTTCTGCCACCCGCCCCTGTGCCCAGGTTGTGCCCTGAGACATCTGGGGATGGAGTGAAAGTGCCCTCTTGCTCTTCCCATCTCAGGGAGGCAGCTGTCCCCAGTTTGCCTGCCATCTGAGTGTTGGGGAGACAGCTATTCTTAGCTTGCTCCTTTGGTCAGGCCCTGGGCTGGTGTTTGACATGTTACCTCCTTTCATCCCTTCTCTATCCCAAAGGGCTAAGTATTCCTGTGCCCCCTGTTATGGGACCGTCTCCTGAGCCTCGGGGAGACTGAGCAGCACGCCCAGGGGCTCGCTGGGGTGTGGCAGACCCAGGATTTGGAGGCTCTGCTCTTTCCGTGGACCCAGGCTGACACTGTGCGGACCTTTTGCAAATAAGTTCCGTTTGGGACATGGGAGAGGGTTTACCAAAAAACGTAACTCAAAGTACAACAAATTCCATCCTGTAGAGAACAAAGATCCAGAGCCTTTCATTATCAAAGAATTTAAGGTGCGCAGTCGGGAAGAACAGTGTTAGAATTCAGCGTGCCTACTCTGTGCTTCTAAACCCAAGGGCCGGTGTTTGGTGTGCGCACGTGTGGGGCCGGCGCGAGCGCAGGGGCTGCCGTTGAAACGGAAAACCCTTCCCCACTTGCCGGGCCTGGGGGGCCACATCCTCGTCGCCCGTGCAGATGGCCCAGTGCTCATGTCACACCACAAAACATCAACCAGCTCTCAGGCCTGGGGTTTGGCCTGCCTGCGATGGATCCACCGAACTTGAGCGCCCCTGCCCCACACAGTGGCTTCTTTAGGGGACAGGACCGTGTCGCAGCTTCATCACCTCATGGGAAACCAAGGAGATGAAAGCCCTGTCGCATGAGGATGCCCGGTCCCGCTGTCCCTCTCACGGGATCCACTCTGTGCAGACACGGATGGCGGGAGCCTGGGAAAAACACCCCCTTCCCACGAGACGTGGGAAACGGGGCAGGGTCCAGGGAGTGCGTCTGCTGAGCACACGTCCATTCAACAGTGTGCACACGGGCACGTGCCTGTGCGGCGTGTTTCCGCATGTATGTTCTCATGGGACCCACATGCCAGCACCTTCCCCACGCCCAGGCCCGTCCGCGCCCCCCTGCAAAGCTGGCCTTGCGTCCCTTCTCAGTGCACCTGCTTTCCCTCTCTCCTCCGACGCGCCTGTCCTGCCTGACACGGTGCATTGGAAGTTCAGCGTCTGGCTCAGAAATCGCCTCTCCTGTCAGCCCTGATGTCCAGACTCACACAGGGGCCAGGGAAGCACAGGCTGAGCTCAATGCAGCTGAAAAGAGACAAGCTAAGTGAGGTTATTACGGGAAATGGGGCAGTTCTGGGAAGGCCCACTGCACATTCCAGAGCGTCATTCAGTCTGGGTCAGCTGGTCCCGGGGAGGGCTGTCTTGCGGCCAGAACAAAGCCCGGGCTCTGTTGCCTGGGCAACTATTTCCTTATCCAGGCAAGGCAAAACCAAGCTCACACTTCTGCCAGGTGAATGTCTTAACTGCTGTTTGCTTAGCCAATAGTCATTATTCCCCTACCCCATTGCCTCGTGCTCGCATGCACGCGCGCGCACACACACACACATCATGACACTCAGCCCCCAGGCTCTCGGAGCCCTGCTCTTCACTGGGCACATCCAGTGAGAGGTCTGAGCCTGACGGGGCAGCCCCTTCCCCTTTGCCCATGGTTGGAGGGAGCAGGACAGCCAGGGCATTGTGGGAAAGACTTTCCGTGAAAAGAAGAGACCAGAAATGAGAAACATCTTCCTTTACTGCTTTATTGTCAGGCAAAAATGTGCTCGTTGGCGGTGGCTGCAGCCTTAGCAGACCATGCAGGCACCTCAGCAGACACAGGACCACCACGATGGAAAATCCTGGGTCCTTGGTGACCTTGAAGAGCTGCTGAATTGAACCTGAGTCACCTGCCTCCCAACTTCCTGTTATGGAGGCGGTGAACATCCAGGCTGTTGAAGCCCCTTTCTGGTGAAGTTCTGCTGCTTGCACCCGTGCACCATCCTAAGGAGCCAGCGAGCTCCTTCCTGGGACGCCCATGGTCCCAGGCACCCACCTTCTGAAAGCTCTCCTCGTGGAGGACAGCTCCCTGACGGCAGCCCCACGGCTTCTGACCCAGTACCGTTTGTAGTTGGTACGAGACAAGAGCCTACAGGGCACAGGGCGTTGACACCTCTGTGCCTCCCCTTCCCGGGGCAGGGACACCAGCAGATGCACATCAGAGGGCCCTACCCGCCACTGCTCTGCTTCCTGGTGGCTCACAGCCCCAGTGAGCAGCACTGACCTTTACAGAAATGCTGAGTCCACCTTTAAAATGCATGTATAATCAGTTGTTCTTAAAATAGTACCAAAGGAAAGTGAAAGTGAAATTCACAAATTGGATATAAAACCTGTTGCCCAGGAGCAGCCGCCCAGACACCGCCATGGCCTCGGTAAGTGCCCGGGACGTTCTGTCCCTGGGCGTGCAGCGAAGGACAGCCCCTCTCCCAAGGGCCTCCCTCCGGGTGCCTGGCCTGGGGCACAGATAACCCCAGAGCTTGTCTTCAGAAGGCTTCGGTGACAATGGTTAGACGTCCCTTTTCCTGCAGGACTGTGAGGTCTTTGGGCAGGGTGCATCTCCTCTGTGCAGCAGGCTCCGGGAGCTGTGGGTGTCCGGGAGCTGTGCCTCCTGAGCTGGGGAAGAAGTGGGAGTGTGGGCCGGGGGGGGACCCGGGACTTGGGAAGTGCGTGAACCCCACTCTGTGTGCCTCTGCTGCTGCTGGAGGTCGGTGCTTCTCATCGCGGCTGCTCGCTCTCTCTTTCCTGCGACGCGCTTGTCCTGCCTGACACCGTGCACTTGACGTTCAGCCTCAGAATTCGCCTCTCCTGTCAGCCCTGATGTCCAGGCTCACACAAGAGCCAGGGAGGCGCAGGCTGAGCTCCGTGCAGCTGAAAAGAAGACGGATGGGGCTATGACAGGAAACGGGGCCGTTCTGGGAAGGCGCCCAGCTGCGTCAGCTGGTCCCGCAGAGGGCTTTGCCACGGCCAAAGCGAAATCGGGGCTCTGTTGCTGGGGCAACCATTTCCTTATCCAGGCAGGGCCCAAGTTCACATTTTATTGGCCACTGGCCACTGTGGACAGTGCTCAGGCCGTGCACGTGGGGCTGGAGTGCCCCCTCATAGTCCGCAGATGGAGACCGCCGCTGGGCCTGCCCTGCCCTGGCTGACCGAGCGGGGAGCTGGGCTGGACTCCTGGCCCCGCTGACCCGACCCTCCCTCCGCCCCAGTTCCTTTGCTCCGGCTCCAAGCCGGGCGCTTCGCTGGGTTCCAGAGGTGCAGGGATGGAGGATGAGCACACAGGATCCTCCCTGATGGAGCTCCAAGCCCAGAGCGGGCACAGAGAGCACAGGGAATCGCAGCACGACATGATCTGCATGGGGAGAGGTGGAGGTCCCGGGGACACGGGGACCCAGAGGGTCAGCTGAGCCAGCCAGGCTGGGCCTTCAGGGCAGCGTCTCAGGGGACGGGTGTCTGACGGGGCGGGAAGAGGAGCAGGAGGAACGTGGGGATACGGTCGGGGCAGACAGAGGCGGCTGTGCGGAGGAGCAGAGGAAGAGTGAGCTCTGGGGGACGGGGGCGGGACAAGGGCAAGTCACTCAGTCAGCCCTGGGGGGCAGAGCGCAGGGGTGAGGAGGGAGAGGAAGAACCAGGCCTGAGCCCACAGGAAGGTCCTAGTCAGAGGGGTCCTTTGGGAAGGCCACAGTGCATCCAAGGGAGACTGGACATGGAGTGGTGGGGACAGGAGGCAGGGCCTGGTCAGGAGGCCGTGGGGGGCACGGAGGCAGGGGCTGGCTTGTTCTGAACCCAGTCAGTGGGCAGGAGATGAATGAGGACGTGAATCAGGAGAAACCTCCAGGGCCAAGGTCAGTTGTTGGACATTGGCCTGAGAAAGAGGGCAGCGGGAAGCTGGCCCCTGGTCTCAGCACCAATGGCCCTGGGGTGCGGGCTAAACGACGTCTGTCATTTGCTGAGGCCAGGCACAAACAGGGAGAAAAACTGAAAAATGCTCAAATCACGAAGCTGCAGTGCCGTGGGCCAAGACATTGAGGAGCAGGAAGGAGGTGGGGGAGGGGAGGGAGGCAGGGACAAATCAGGACAGGGGAGATGTGGCAGGGAAGTCCCCCAGGGCCACCTCCCAGCTGAGGGTTCTTGTGCAAGTCCCTCTACCTCTGGATCCTCAGTGTCCCCACCTGAGCAAAGAGATGGTGCTTCCTTCTCCCTGGGGCGGTGTGAGAGGTGCAGATATGGTTGAAAAAGTGCCAGCGGAGCCCTGGGTGCGTGGCAGCCCCAGGCTGAGCTGCAGCTTCCCAGCCGGCCTCTCTGCTGCTGCCTAGAAGTCTGTTCACACCCTCCTGGCTTTTTCTGTTGCAGTATCACAAAGAACCCAAGCCCGGGGACCTGATCGAGATTTTCCGCATTGGCTACTCGCACTGGGCCCTCTACGTGGGAGACGGTTATGTGATCCATCTGGCTCCCCCAAGTAAGGGCTGTTGGAAGTATAATTTCCAAGAGATTTGTTAGCATCATGAGAGCAATCGAAAGCCAACCCCCCTCCAAGAGAAACCCGAGTTGGTTTCTCCCTAAGCAGTGCTTGGCACTGAGTATTCTCAGTGGGGTCCCCTAGTCCTGAGAAGCGGCGGGGGGGCAGGCTCGTGGGCTGAGCCCGGAGGACCGAGCGCTCGCATCTCTCCAGCCGAAAGCCAATTCGCCCGGGTACGCGGAGCCTGATTTGACCCAAAGCGGCCAAGGCTCTGCGTGTCCACGGTCTCGTCCAGGAGACTGTTAGTCAACACTAAGTCCTTTGCACTCATATGATTTCACAGAACAAGGTGTCTCGAGGGTGCTTGCTTAGTACTCCTTAACAGGAGCAGCTCTCACGGGTTTACACATGAAAAAGAAAGATTCTCACGCAAGTGCGTTGAGTGCCCACAAACGAGCTATTTAAGTCGTGGGTGGCAGAGGCAGCGGGGTGACGAGCCAGACGCGGGCACGTGCGGGTGCCCGCACAGGGAGGTGCAGGGAGCGGAGGGAAACGGTGCTGGAAGCAGCCTGCTGAGCTGCAGAATGGCTGGTGTCCTACAGAGCAGCGGCACCCTAACTCTCGGTCTCCACTCCCAAGTGTTTGCATTGTCACTGGACAAAAAAGTTGTCATCACGATGAGAATCCTATATTTGCATCTTACAAGTTTTCTACCATCGACCCTCTTCCTTGACAGGGTTGTAAACACGTTTGAACTGGTGGTAAACAGTTTACCACACCCACTTCATCCAGACGACCCTTGGGGAGCCTTGTGAGAGCAGGCGCGGCTGTGAGGACCTGGGGTCCCTTCTGTGCCTGAGTGTGCAGATAGCGTTTCTTACAGGACGGATCCTGAGTGCAAACATCCGCCCTTAGATGGGAATAAGACAAGCATGCTCCCTTCACGGGCTCGTCAGTTACTGTCCCTCTCGGAAGGTAAATACAGACTGCAATTCGAACTCGTCAGCGTGCCCAGAACTACGCCAGGAAAGCTCAGGAACGTCTCTCTGGGCCAATGTTGGCGGTAGAACGGAGACGATAATATTTGCCATGAAATTGAAAAGAAGGTTAAGTCAGGTAATGTAGGAGAAGTTGCACAGCGTAGTGTCCGAGAGGCCGTGGGTACTACGACAATTTCGAACTCCTCCCGAATGACACAGGCACTTAAAGACGCACAAACAAGTACGATTTGCTGTCATTGTTTACAATGACTGATTTCTTTTTTTCTCTCATCGGCTTTTATTTCTCAATTACATTTGACATACAGTTTTATATTGCTTTCAGGTGTACAGGCTAAATTCTTGAACAACCTAACTGCTCATTAGCAGGGCATTGGCCCAATAGAGGACACACGTGTGTACAATGGAACACAGGGGCAGCCGACGACAATCACAAAAGTATTCACGGCTTGTTAGGTGGGAAGAGCAGAATCTGTCAACCCCCCAGTCACATTGGTGAAGGGACACACACCGAAAGCTAAATAGTAGGCTCCCTCTGTGCCTTCTCGCCTGTGCCCTCTCCCCGCACCTCGCCTCCCCCCGCGGTGCCTGATACCGGTGTCTCTGACCCCAGGTGAGTACCCCGGGGCCGGCTCCTCCAGCCTCTTCTCCGTTCTGAGCAGCAGAGGTGTGGTGAAAAGGGAGCTCCTGAAGGATGTGGTGGGGGGCTGCCGTTACCGGGTCAACAACGACTTGGACCGTGAGTACAAACCACTGCCTGTGAGCGTGATCCTCAGCACTGCGAAGGAGAAGGTTGATGAGGAGATGGAATACAGTGTTCTGAACAGAAACTGTGAGCACTTCGTCACCGATCTGAGATACGGCAAGGCCCGCAGCCCACAGGTGAGGCCCTCTTTGGGGTGCTCCCTCTCTCAGAGGTCTGCTTGGGGTGGGTGACCAGGCTGTACACTCAGAGGGAGGGAAAAATTACCCCGAAGGGTGCAAAAGTGAGCTCTCGGGAAGCCGCTGGCTGGGAGTCGGATGTCTGAGTGCAAGTCTTGGGTCTGCTTCTAACCCACTGAGGGTCTTTGGACAGAGCACTTCCTCTCGGCCTCAGTTTCCCCAAGTGCAGAAGGTGGGGCTGTGTGGAAAATCTCTGGCAGTCTGGCCACCTCCGACCCTCTTAGATCCTTCACCTCTAAGACCCACCCTCACAGCAGCTCCTGATGTCCCTGCGGGTAGTCAGGGAGAATCTGGGCCAACCCAGACCCACGACGGGTCTCCTAGAGTGCCCAGACAGCACTCAGGCAAGGGATGTTCAAGGTCCGTGGCCTACGTAAGCACTCAACAACATTTTAACGTATGATCTGGGGCATAGCTTTAACCCCTGCCCCTTCGTCTCTCCCAAGTTTGTTGTCCCAAAACACACAGCTAGTAAGAGGCAGAAGCAGGATTCGAACCGCAGCCGTCTCTGTGCTTTCCTGCTGTACCACAGCTCCTCCAGGGCTCCCAGCCAAAGTGGCTGGGCAGACGGGAGGTCCTAGATGAGAAGAGAATGAGGGCAGGAGGAGCAGGTCTGGGGAGGAAAATCAGGAGTTCAACACTGCAACGCGGTGTTTGAGGGTGCCAGTTAGACACCCGGGTGTGCATGCTGAGGGGTGGCTGAATGCGTGAATGTGGAGTTCAGGGCTGAAGTGGGGCTGGAGAGAGAAGTTTCCAGGCTTGTGAACAGTACATGCTGCACAGTGAGCCTTGTTTTCCCAAAGTCTCCCCTCAGCTCCTGCCACAACTCTCCCTAGCAGGGTAGAAGGGAACCAGGTAAAACCGGACTGCCACGCCGTCCCTACTCCTGCCCCCAGAGCTCTGGCCCCAGGAACCCAGACACAAGCCCTCTTCCCTACCCACCCACGTCCGGAGCAAATGGCCTCCCCCAGACAGCTCACACGAAAGGACTGTCAGCCCACCCTGCCAGTTGTCGGGACAAGCCCAGACAGGCCCGCCACTAAGCAGTGGGCATAACTCCCGTGTCCCAGGGCGTGGGGCCCCTCACAGCCAGGATCCTCGGTGGGAGAGGGCGCTGAGCTGGCCAGCTGGGAGGGGAGCCCCGAGGCCAGGCCCCGGGGAGGGCACAGGACGAGGGCAGCATCTCTGGTGATGGGAGTTGATAATGGGGGAGGCTGTGCCTGAGCCGGGGGGGCGGGGGGCAGGGGCAGTGTGGGGAGAACCCGCCGGGGTCCACTGTGCGCTCTGAACCCACGCTGCTCATTGTCAGGCCGAAAACTTCGTGGCGGGAGCACAGTTTACCCTGGGAGCCGTAGTTCTCGGATCTCTGGCTGTCGGGCTCTCTTTCCTGAATAAGCGATCCCAGAAGCAGTGACAGCCTGACGGAGCCACAGCATCCTGCCTGAGAAGTGGCCTCCCACAGCTCCTCTGCCTGCCTGCCCCCACGCCCCGGCCACCTGCAGCTCTGTTTACCGCCTCCCCTCCCTCTCTGGCTGAAGGATGGACTATTTGCACCAAGACTGAAGAATTGTACGTGTGTTTGTGTATCCCTGGGGCAAGGACTTCCACTGTGTGGTTGTAAACTTCTGAACCAGATAAGGAGAAAGAAACAACTTCTGCAGCTATTGGAGGCTCCCAGCAATTTCCAGCTGTGTGACCTTGACTCTGAGACTCAGTTCCTTCTTCTCTGAGATGGGGGTAATGATCCATTACACGGTGACGTCATGAGGATCAGATAGGGTGTGGAGGACCCCTGCACCACATCCGGCAACAGGTGCTCAATGAATTGTCTGCATTGTTCTATGGACAGTGACCATTGTTGTCCTTAGACATCGTTAATTTTACTCTCAGGATACAAAAGAACCCCTCCAAAACTTAGTTATCTCCCCATATAGCCCCATCATCTGGTGGTTGAATCCCCTGACACCCCATAAACATCTCCCAGCATCTTTCCGGTGACCTCCTTCAGTTAGTCCTTCTTTTCAGAAAGTTTTTCTTTTTTAACTCAGAGGTCTAGTCCTCACCCATCTGTGACTACCAGATGGACTTGTACTGCCTTCCCATGCCCACATTCCCATACCTCAAGCTGCCCCTGGATTGAATGCTAAAAACCAGCCACATCCACTTTCGGGGCAGTGACACCCCTCTGTAACAAGGGATACAACCCGGCAGAATGTCCACCAGCACGAGGAACCCTGCGCTAAACTGAGAACTCGGGGTGATTATGATGTTCATCAGCTGTAACAAAAGCATGCCCCCTCTGGTGATGAATGCTGATAATGGGGGAGGTTCTGCATGAGTGGGGGCAGGGGGTATATGGGAAATCCCTGTACCTTCCTCTCAATTTTGCTATGAACCTAAAACTTCTCTTTAAAAAAAGTCTTTAAAAAAAAATTAACCATCTCAGAAGATCTCCGCCACTACCCAGTGTGCCCTGGGCGCGGGCCCAGAGGAGCTGGGCCCCGTGTTCTCCAACTTCCTCACCTGGCCTCTGCCACCAGTGGCCCAATGGCCAGTCCATTGGGCTGTTCTCTGTGGCGGTCACCACAGCCGCTGACATGCTGACTAGAGAATTAGGGCTGTCACCCTCCCCTGGGCTGTATCTTCCCAAGCGTAAGAAAGCTGGTGGGTCCCTCGAGCCTCTCAGTGCAGTGGAGACCAGGCTGAAGTCCTCGCAGGACTCCCCTGAAAGCTCAGGGCTATCAGAAGGCTGAAGAACAAAGAATAACCTGGACTTGCTCAGATTCCCAGGCTGAAATGTCAGCCTCCGGGTGGGGGTTCCAGCAGGGGCCATGCCTGCCTTGCTCCCAGGATCCCTTTGGGTACAGGGCCCAGCTGCTCTCTGAATCCCAGTGACCAGAAGGCTGGGAGACAGGAGGAGCTTTCTCATGTCCTACAGTCTAAAGTTCACCAATAGCAGCGGGAGACTGGGGAATCAGATCTCAGGAGAGGTGTGAGCTCCAGATTCCGATCAATAAATCTCTCCTGGGATGAGACCCAGGCTCCCAGCAGCTCTAGATGGAGCAGTCAAAAGTCAATGCCACCTCTGTCCTGTCCCCTGAGTGCCCCTGTGCCAGGGGTGCCAGCCATGGACCTTGGCTCACTCACCACCCCCACCCCCCACAAGGGTAACTGCCTCTGTGGTCAGGTTTGAACGATATGACTGGCCCATAGGGCAGAGCTGATTGGCCTAATGGGTCACCTTACTCAACAGCAGCTAGTCAGTAGGCTGAGCTCTGTGGTGAGCTGAGCCAATCAGATACTCTCTCAGGACCTTGACCGGAAGCGCACGAGAGTCTCAGGCCTGGGGGAGAGTTGCTGCTGAGCTGACTTAGAAAACAAAGCCACTGGGAGGGGGTGTGGGATCACAGTCACAGGGAAGGGGGCAAGCCCAGGTGGTGAGACAGCATGAATGCTGGGGGGTGGAGGGAAAAGGTGGAGGAAAGATGTGGAGAGCAGAGAGAGATAAGGACACTATTTGCTCCCAGAACCAAGCAGAGCAGAGGAACAGGAGGAACAGGGAGCCCTGGTGGCTGGGCCACACTCATGTTGGAGAATCTTCAGCACATTTCCAGCCGCTGAGGTCCCAGGCCCTGGCAGGCCAATGGTTCCCATTCTTGTCCGGGTGCGTCTCCCCTGCCCTCGTGTATTCTCACACCATCAAAAGGGCCCAGGCCTCCAACAGGAAACGCAAGGAAAGCAGTGAACGGCCAGGACGCACCTCAGTGTAGCTGGTGTTAGCTCCAGCTGCCATCACAAATGCCACCACCTGGGTGGCTTAAACAACAGACATTTGTTTCTCACAGTTCTAAAAGCTGAGAAGTTCAAGGTGAAGGGACTGGCAAGTTCAGTTCCCAGTGGACCCCTCTTCCTGGCTTGCGGATGGCCACCTTCTTACTGTGTCCTCACGTGGAGGACAGAGGGAGCTCTGGTCCCACTTCTTATAAGGATACAAATTCCATCGTGGCCCCGCCCCCCAGCTCCCCACCTTGTGACCGCTTCTAAACCTAATCACCCCCCAAAGGCCCACCTCCAAATACCATCATATTGGGGGGTTAGGGCTTCAACATGAATTTGGGGGAGAAGGACACAAGCATTCAGTCCACGACAGAGCCCAACTGTGTCTTTAATGCAATTCACACTAGGCTGAATTTTCCCAAATAAAACCTTCCTGTGCATTTACTTAGCTCCATTAAAATAAGCCTAAATGATCACAAACAGAGTGAAATCAATAAATCAAACCCCACGCCTGCTGGCATGCAGGGTTTCTCCAGCCCACGTGGTTGCCGCAAGGGCGATTCCTTGAGCTTACTGCTCTTCCCTCCTGTTTCGGGGCCGCAGGAACCTGACGATCCCCATGGTGGCCAGGCCCACCGCTAGCAAGCCGGCCGCCGCACCTACCGCCGTGACCACATCCGTGACCTGCAGAAGAGAAGGGACGTCACACTGCAGCCCAGGGAAGGCCCACCTGGCCCTTGTCCTCTTCAACAGAACCACGGAAAGAACAACCGTTGGCAGGGAAGGGGGATCCCAAGAGGGCAGGCCACCCAGGAAATGGGGAGGCGGTGCCTGGTGGGGCCAGAATGAGTAGGTGTTTAAAGCCTAATAAATCCTCAAGGGGTGACTGAGGAAAGGCCACAGGACAAGTGCCCAGAAGTCCTAGGTCAGGGCTGGCCGACCGGGAGGCTTGAAGCAAGTGTAAGGTTTGGGACACCCCACCCCCACCCCAATGAACTCAGTACCCGGGGCTTAAGGGCACGGAGCGGCGCCTGGGGCTCAGCGCCCTGCAGCTCAGGACTGACCTGCTGAACAAATGTCCTGACTCTGAGTATCACTGAGGCTCTGCTTTTATGAAAGAAGATTGATTACCTCGCTTCCGGCGCTGCGAGAAAAAGGGGCCAAGTACTCTGAAACCACAGAATGAGGCGCAGACCCAGCTGCTGTGAGCCCCAGCCCTGCTGTGAGCCCCAGCCTGCCCATGTCACTGTGTGGGCAGGGGGCCGCCGGAGACTTTGAGGCCGGCGGCCCTCAGGTGTCAGCCCTGGGAAGCACGCTGTGACACATTTATTTGAGTAGGAAAAAAAAAACGCCAGCTTTGTTTTCTAAAAGAAAGTAAGGCGTTGGCTGCTCGGCTGGGAGAATGCCGGTCCTGACTGTTGAAATTCTACCGCAGACTTTCTCATTAATCCAACGAGCTAGGGGTGCAGCTCCAAGGACGGAAGAAAATAGCAGGTAAAGCCTCCCCGCGCCGTGCCATGTGCCAACAATTGTACCCTTTGCCCTTTTCTTGGTATTTGTTACTTTTTAAATGTTTGCTATCACCTAAAAATGTATACAACGGTAAGTGGTTTTTCAAATTATTTTAGACCAGGAGTCGGCAAGCTACAGCACGCGGGTCAAATCCAGCCACCGCTTGTTACTGTAAACAATAATAATAACTTTTCTGGGAACGCAGCTTTGCCCGTTACGTACTGTCCACGACTTCTTTTGAGCTACAGATGCACAAAGGCAAAGGAGAGTGGGGTGACAGTGGCCACGTGGGCCACAGAGCCGGAAAGACTGACCGTCTGGCCCTTGATGGCAGAGCTCTTCCTCCCAGGCTCACACTGTGCCCTCGGCCTGTGGTCAGTCCTTGCTGTTCCTCCTGCCTGGTCACCTCCAGCTCGTTTTCCAGTTTCAGATTAATCAAAAGAATTAAATCAGACTCAGCTCAGCTGTTACGTCTTGATCAGGCTCCTGGGTTCAAATCTCACCTCTGCACAGTGGCTATCAGGTACTAGAGACTCAATACCTAATTGCTGAATGAGTTTAGACAAGCTCCTTAAGCACTGTGAGCCTCAGTTTCCACATTGTAAATCTGGAGTGATAAAAACCCGCCTCTGGGGCTGTGGTAAGGGTCCATCTCAGGGCCGGGGGGCCAGGGAGGGCTCAGCAGCGGGGGTACAACCATTGTGGCTGTGACTCACATGCTCGGCTCCACACTGCTGACCTGCAGGTCTGGCCCACCCTCATCCCCACCCCTCGAGGGCAGAGATTCTGTCTCTATTTTGTCTCCACCCCAGCCTGGCCCTGCCCACACAGATGCCCAGCCACTGTCAGCTGAGCCAATGGCCTGGCTCCTGGGGACTGGGGACTGGGGACGGGGACACAGGCTGCAGACGCACCTGGTCGCTGCGGGAGACTCCGTAACGCAGCTCGTTGACAAAGTGCTCACAGTTCTCACTGGTCAGCTTGTAGGGCACCTCCTGCCCCACCAGCTCCTCCGCCCGTTGGACAATTTTGTTGGGAGGCAGCGGCGAGTACTTGTCATCGTGCTTGTTGTTGACATGGTACCTGTCCCTCCCGGCCACATCATACAGCAGTTCCTTCTTCACTATGGCCTTGTCGGTCAGGGCAGACATGACGCTGGCCGCACCGGCCCCCGCGATTTCACCTGTGGATTCACAAACAGGAAATGGGGGGGGGATTGGTCCTGGGCCGGGGTCCGGGGGCTCAGAGTGCCCCAAGCAGGCAGCCCCTTTGCCCGTGGCATCATCAATAAGGATGAGCTATGAAAGGGTCCGGTCACCCAGCCTGGCCTCCAACTCAAGAGCAGGTCAGACCCAAGACTGTGTGACTTTAGAGAAGTCACCTAGAGCCCCTGGGTTCTGGTTTCCTCATTTCTAAAGAGAAGGACATGAGTTCTTCGAAAGGAGAATGTGAGTTCAGATGTCCCTGAAAGATTCAGGTCAAGGCAGAGTGGAGCAGGGCAACGACCTGGGTCGTTGGAATCCCCAGCTTCCTCTCCCTAGCTTGTGGCCTAGAGACTATCACTGCTCCCCCTAGAGCCAGAGCAGGCTAGGGTGGCACTTTGAAATAATAGGAAAGGAAGCTGCCTAGGAAGGTGAGGCCTGCCCTGGATATCCAGGGTGCAGGCCCCGGGCCCTGCCTGGCCGGCTCACTGTGTGGCCTAAGCGAGTCCCTTCTCTCTCCACAGGCTTTGATCATTTACAAATTGAAGGATTGGGCCAGCTGATGTCCAACTCTCCCGGCTCTAAATTCTCTGACTTGCCTCTAAAGCAGACCCCGGCCGCCTGCCTCACCCAGGTTTCCCAGAAAGCTGGAATGAATGACAGGCTAAGTGACCTGACGGCACCCAGGACCCTCAGGGAGGGGCCGAGGGGCCTGCTGGACGAAGCAAGGCTCATAGAGAGCCTGAACAGCCAGTTCATCTACAGACCCGCTTCTGTTATGGCTTCACTTGTGGTGGGTGTTTACGCTCTACTTCGCCACTTCTTTTTTTTTTTCTTTTTGGTATGTGGGTAGCTCCCTGACTGGGAATTGAACCCAGGCCGCAGCACTGACCGCGCCAACGCCGAAGCCTTAAGCCGCTACACCATCAGGGAACTCCCTTCTTTTATTTTTTTATTTTTATTTTTATTTTTATTTTTTTTTTATGTGGGCAGTTCTCTGGCTGGGAATCGAACCCAGGCCACAGTGTTGACGCCACTTCTTTTAAAGGGGCATTTCATAAGCTGTCTCTGCCCCCAGCGCACTCTGGCTGCAGGAGCAGGCGTGGGGACAGGGAGACCCTCAGCCGAGGCCGCAGATCCCGACGACGAGGACAGGCAGAGGAAACAGGATTAGGACGGGCATCAAAATATGTCGCCCAGAATGTTACTCTTTTTCGTGATGAAAACACCTTGTTTCCTCCATCTCTGCCCCTTGGTAACCCCCACCCTGAGTCTCTCCTTCTCGGCTTCTAATTTTTCTTTTTTCTGCCCCTCAGTCTTCCTACCTCTTTCTCCATTCCCTCCCCCACACACCTCTCTCCCCGTGTCAGTCTCCCTAAATGCCCCCAACTTTCCCCTTTCCTCTCCCCACGGCTGCCCTCAGGCGCCCCTTCTCTGCCGTAAGTTTCTTCCTTTCCCCAGCAGAGGGCGCCCTCTCCCAAATGGCTGCGGGCGCTTGGACGGCCGTTGGGCAATTTACTGTAAGATGTCACAGTGCCACTCCTAGATGTTTAGCCAAAAGAAACGAAATCTTTGTTCGCACGTACAAAACAAACCTATATGGGAATATTGATAGTGGTTCTAATAATTACTGTCAAAAATTAAAAACCACCCAAATATTCTTCAGCTGGCAGATAGATAAACAAAGGGTGGTGCGTGCATACCATGGGATACTACCCCGCACTAAGAAAGACCAAGTCCTGTCACAGGCTACAACCTAAACCACCCTCAGATGTGTTGTGCTAAGTTACGGAAACTGGACAGAAAAGCAACATGCCACATGATTCCATTTCTATGACATTCTGTAAAAAGCAAAACTACAGGGTTAGGAAAAAGATCACAGGTTGCCAGGGGCCGGGGGTGTGGCAGGTGGGTGTGCAGGGATTGACGACAGAGGGGCATAGGAGACCTTTGGGGGGCGGGTCGAGGGAACTCTTCTACATCTGTATTGTGCAGATGGTTACGTGATCATATGAATTTGTCAAAACTCATAGAACTGTATACCAAAAAGGTTAAATCTTACTATTCATAAATTTGACTTCACTGAACCTCATTTTTAACACTTGATTTTGAAAAAATATATACATATACTCCTATGCATATGCACACACGTGTTTGCACACACCTGCTGCACAGCTGCTGTCAATGGTTGTGTAGCATGCATAACCGTTAAATGCAGATACTGGTTTTATTTGGCCGATTGCCTGCTGCTGAGTGGTTTCCAGGCTTCGGCATTAATGCAGGGATGCACACAGGAAGGGAAGGGAGGTGGGCTGAGCACCCGCCAGGCCCCGCACCCACACACTCCTGTGCAATCCTGCATCTCACCCTGCAGGACCTGGGAGGTGGGGATTCTCATCTGCTCTGCAGAGGGAGCCGCTGAACTCGGGGTGGGGTAGAGTCACATGTGGGTAAGCGGAGCCCCAGAATTCCAGTCGGGTTCTGTTTAGTTAGGAGGCCCATGCTCCCTCCATTACACTGTGCAGCCAGTTATACACTATTTGAAAGACAAAGTGCTTTCGTACTCATTTGTCCCTCCAGAATATCAACTGCACAGGTGATTGGACCTGTGACAGGGTGCTTCCCTAGGACAGTGGGTTGGCTGGAACTGAACCCCACTCGCCCCCGGAATAAAGGTCAGCAGTCTCTCCGTGAACTTGCTGCTAAGGAAGAACGGCAGTTGATATATGTAGCAGGAAATATCATTCGGCCAGGGGTCACTGAGTGCCTACTGTGCCAGGCACTGAGAACAAGCACGTACTTGTACAGCCGTTCACACTCAGCACCTCAACCTTTGTGCTTAAACAGAGAACCCGTCCTTACTGGGAGGAGCCAGATGGACCACGTAGCCGTTTCCCACGTAGATGGCCCAGTGCCGGTAGCCAAAGCGAAAAATCTCAATCAGGTCTCCAAGTTTTGGTGTGGCCTGTGACAGAGAAGCCAGATACAGGCAGAGGTCAGTCCTCACAGGAGACACACTAGAACCTGCCTGACCTGCGAGAAGCCCCGGCCCAACCTGCAGGCGCCCTCTGATCATCGCCTGCAGGAAATGGGGAAGAGAGAGCTCCCCTCGCACAGGTGGGAAGCCCCTCCCTTACTGGGGCAGCTGGGCTGGAACTGAGCTCCTCTGGGGACAAAGGAGAGATGCAGAGGGTGTCGTGAGGGGTGTCATGAGGGGCGGCGCGGGCAAGTGTGCAGCACAGGCGGGTGGTGCAGTGCTGTGCACTAGTGGTTGGGAGCGCATTTTGTGGATGGAGCATGTTTGCGTCATCAAGTAAGCATATGATTCCCAGGAGAGCCATAATGCCTCTTAAAGGGCCACCTGCCTCGTGCCGGGCCTGAGTGATTCTGGGGGTGATTCTGACTGGCAAAGCTCAGACTCGGTGCTCATTACTACCCACGTTCCTTATCCATCACGCCTCTGAGAGCTATCCTCCCACTGGACAGATGAGAAGACTGAGTCTCAGGGAGATTAGGTAACTTGCCAAAGCCCCTTACCTACTGAGTACACAAGCAGGATTGAAACCTAGGTCTAAATGCTTCCAAAGTGATGCCCTCAGCAATCCCAGAAGGTCCCAGGCAAGCAAGCCTAAGGCAGCTGAAGTCTGGGGTCCAGGCCAAGACCTGGGCCGGGGATCACACGTGTGTTTGGAGTTGGTGGCGGGGTAGCGCCCTTTTGGAGTTTGAAGGAGCAGGAGGTATGCTGCCCTGGTCACACTCAGAATGCAAGCTACACCTTTGTCACAAGAGTTCTATTTCAGGATCGCTCCAAAGTCAGCCAGGACCCCTCCTCCCCTGACTCAGGTGAGCCGGGTCACACAGGGCAGACAACCCTGTGGTGGGGGCCAGGGTTTGAGGTGCTGCTGGGAGAGGGGAGGGTGGCTCCAACTGGAAATGTGACGGGGAGACACGGCTGAGAGAAAAGCCTTCTACTGCACGAGTCGAGCATCAACTTGACCAAAGGGGCGACAATTTGAGCATCAAAAAGGAACACATGAAATACATGAACAATGATGTTAATGCATTCATAACAATATTCTTAAAAATGCATCAGTCACCTTTGGAGAAGGCAAAAGAATCACCATATTATTTCAAAAACTGGCGAATAAAGGAAAAGATTCAAACATTCCCTAAATGACCTGTACTCAGGGAACCAAATTAAAAATGACAGCGAAACCCAAAGCTACAACACAGCTCTAAGAAGGTGGCGACACCTCTGTATGCAAGTGAGCAGAAAGCATCGGAGAGGACACACACGCAGCTAGACGGAAGAATATTGTGGCAGGGAGGGCGATGCAATAGAATAGACTTTAGCCTTAATGCTAACGGTTTCGATGTGGGTTTGGGGGTGTGGGGGGGTTGGGTGTATTTAACAAAGAAAATGTTTTCACATGTTTCTTGTGGAATTAAAAAAATTAAGAAAAGGGCTCCTGAGCCATTTTCTGCTCCAGCCCGCTCTGGAGAGTACTTTCCCCTCAATAAACTACCTCTTTGTTTCACCACTTAAAAAATAAATAAATAAATAAATAAAAGGAGTTCCCTGGTGGTGTAGTGGCTTAAGGCTCCGGTGCTATCAGCGCTGCGGCCTGGGTTCGATTCCCAGTCAGGGAGCTACCCGCATACCAAAAAGCAAAAAAAAAAAAAAAAAAAAAAAGGCTTTGGAGTCAGACTCAGCCAGGCTCAAATCCCCTCTCTGCCCCTCGGGTACTAAGGCATTTTACCAGTGTTCAGTGCCCTCCCCCACAAAGTTGGGGGTGATTGCTCCTACCTCCCAGGATTATTGCAAAGATTAAATAAAAGCCTTCCCTATGGAGTGGGGACGCAGTGAGCCGGCAAACGATGACCGTTACGGAGAGGCGCTGGCGTGCTTTGGAGGAGAGGGGTGGACAAGAACGCCGCCCGGGCAGCCCCCGCCGCCACAGCACCCCACCACAGCCCCCCACCACTGTGGGTCACTTTCCCTCCCTCCCCGGCTTGGCCCACCAGCCCAGGACAGTGTGCCTGAGCAGGTGGGCCTGGGCAGCCAGGCAGGGGCCGCCCCGCCTGAGCCCACCTCGCCTGCTCCCTCTGAAGGGTCCTGAGGAGCCCTGCCCACCCCCTACCCCGAGCCCCAGCTTCCACCTCCGGAGAGCGGGACCCTCAGCCTCAACAGGCCCCCATGCCCCTCTGTGCCAGGACTGCAGGCCAACGAGGAAGCCCACGAATCACCTCAGTCACTGCTTTTAAAAACAGAAGCTTTTGGAAGTCCCCTGGTGGTGTGGTGGCTAAGGCTTCGGCGTTGGCGCTGTCAGTGCTGCGGCCTGGGTTCGATTCCCGGCCAGGGGCTACTCACATACCAAAATAACAAAATAAAATTTAAAAAAAGTAAAAAAAATAGAAGCTTTCTGGGGACTTACCGAAGCCATCCTCCCGTCAGGCTGTCACCGGGTTGTTAGCTTTCACAGTTTCGTTTTCCTGGTGGCACACAATTACCTGCATGTAAACCCATGAGTCACGTGATGTGCTCCTCCCTCAGACATTGGTCCAGGTGACCTGAGGGGTTAGGATGCAGTAATAAGAGGTTCATGTTTTTAATATTTAGGTCTGCCATGTATTACAAAATAATAATAATAATAAATGAACATTTTTTTTTAAAAAATAAAATGAAACCATGAGTCAAAGTTCACATAAAAACTGCCCTTTCCTCCAGCTGGGCGGGGGTACGCGCCCCGCAGACTGGACGTCACCGGAGAGAAATCAGAGGCAGATGCAGATGCAGAAGGACCTGGTGGTCGCTGGTCAGGGGCACAGAGAAGAGGACAAGCAGAGCCAGGCAGGTGTGGGAGCAGGGCCGGGTGGAGAGACGGAAGCAGACAAAACGTGTCATCAGAGGCACGCTCCCCCAGCACTGGGAACGGAGAGCCTGCTGGCCCGAAGCACGGCAAGAGACCACCACCCCTCTCGCCCTCTGGCCCACAGTTCAGAAACACACATTCTAGACCAAACGGAAACCCCAAATACGTGACTGTCTGGGTGTGGAGAGGCTGCTCTTTTTAGGCACCAGCATGCGACTCCACCCAGAGCCCCACCTGACACCCACCCATGGGCTGCAATGTCCTGGACAAACTGGACAGGAAGGGGTGGATGGGAGTGGGGAGGGTGCTCAGGATTCATGGTGGGTCCTACGGGGGGGGGAAGCAAGGACCAGTCACTTACCTTCTTCAGGCTCTTAACATAAAAAGGGCTTTATGGTCAGGAGACAGGTGGACTGGCACTGAGACCAGACACCTATTCAGGAAGCACAGCCTCTCTGCAGACCTGCCATCTCACAGGCCAGGTGGCCTTGCGCCCATGGAGACTCTGCCTGGCTCAGAAGTTCCACACCACCCTCCTCTGGTGGCAGTGGGACCACTCTGGAAGTATCTCCCGTCCTCGGTTCTGGAGGAAGGTCATGTGGTTGGCTTAACTCATTCCCTCCTGCCCCTTTGGGCGGGCCCCCATGTGATGCTGGACCCTTGAGTCAGGTAATCTCAGTTAGTCCCATCAGAGCCACCCCCTTGCAACACCCTAGCCATGTCCCTGAGCAAGAAGACTTGTCTGGAACTGTCAGCCGAAGAGGCCTCAGGTAGGGCTGGCACACTGCAGGCCAGAGCAGGAAGAAATGGCACTGTCCCCATTCTGGGGCTTGCTGCTTTTCACCCAATCCAATCTGCTCAGGGTGTCAGAAAATCAGGCCCAAGAGTCACATGGAAGGAGGATCATCAAATCAAGTGCTGGCGGGCTGGGGATCTGCTTGTCCCCCTCCTGTCCACGCAGCTGCTGATGAGGAAAGGGGCAAAGTCCTCTCAACTCGACAGAAAGTAGGGCGAGGGCAGGCCACACACCCACACACCCAGCCTGCGGGCAAGCTAGGGCCACAGCCTGGAGTCCTTACGTGGATGGCGGCGGGTGCGGGTGCCATCGGAAATGAGCCAGCCATGTAGTATGAAAACCAGAGGCACTCGTGGCTGGATTTTTTCCGGACAACCCTCGTACACATTTTTTAGATTACATAAAGGGATATAAAGGGGAAGATAAGCCTCCAGACTCCCCGCCCCCAGCCCCCAGCCTCCCAGTTCTCCTGCTCTCCCCAGAGGCAAGTTGATCAGTTTCTTGGTATCCTTCCAGGAATATCGTAAACTACATACACTTTTTAATGATTTTTATTAAATCATATCTATGTAGGAGAATATTCATAATAACAGTAAAACATCCATGCACCAACAACCTAGTTGAAGAAATAGAAAATAACCAGTATCTTAAATAAGCCCCATGACACAAAAATGTCTGTACACACAGAACACAGCAGGTAGACATGACCCAAATGACCACATGATGAGTGGATCAACACACTGGGGTACATCTATAAAACGGAATATTATCCTGCCATGAAAAGGAAGTGCTGACATGCTATAACATGGAGGAAAGTGGAAAGCAGGCTAGTGAAAAGAAACCAATCACAAAAACCACATATTGTAAGATTCTATTTATATGCAATATCCAGAATGAACAGAAATAGAGACACAAAAAGTAGATGAGTGATTGTTCAGGGCTGGGGGGGGTTGGAGGGGCTGTGCAATGACAGCTAAGGGGTCCAGTTGCTTTTCCAGGTGATTGAAATAGTCTAAAATTAACTGTAGTGACGGTTTCACATCTCCGCGAATACACTAAAAACCACTGAATTGTACACTTTAAATGGGTGAACTGTATGGTATGTGAATTACATCTCAAAAAAGTTGTTATTTTAAAAAATTAGCCCTATGTCCCTCTCCCTCCAAACAGAGTTGTAGCCATTTTCTTGAGTCTATTACCATCTTGCCTTTTACAAATATTTTACACATATAAATGTACGACTTGATTATTTTTGCCCAAGGTTATGTTCTAGGTTGATAGGTTGTAGCTATGTTCATTCATGCCCACATAGAATGGAGCATAGTTTAATTATCCTCTCTCCCGTCAATGAACATTGGGGTGTTCCCAGTGTGTCACCATCATGGACAAATCTGCCCTCCAGACAGCCCCACAGAGGCCTCCTAGTTCACCTGGAGGCTTCTTCAAACAGAGGCTTACAAACCTTTTTAACCAAGACCCACAGTAAGAAATACATTTTATAATGTATCAGGCTCTATATAGGCTTAAGGTATATAAATAGAAGTCTTACCAAAATTCAGATAAGATATTCTGATAAATTCTGTTCTCTATCGTTCTGTTTCATTTACTTTTACTAAACATTAACTGTGACCCACCCAATTGAAGTTATCACTCACTGAAGAATCACAAAACAGAGTTGCTGGGTTGTATGGTATAATCTTCAGCTTTATTAGAGAAAGAATACAAAATTAAGCTTCCCACCAGCAGTATACCAGAGTTGTGATTGCTCAACATTTCAAAAAATATTTGTCAGCATGGTCGGTATAGCATGAGATTCTTGTTGTTTTTATTTTTTGGGTAATTCCCTGGCTCAGACTCGAACCCAGGCCACAGCGTTGAGAGCGCCAAAGCCTAGCCACTACACAACCAGGGAACTCCAGCATGAGAATTTTTAATTTACATTTCTATGTTTATTGGACATTTGTATTTGCTCCTCTGTGAAGGACCCATCGATATATTTGTCCACTTTTCTCTTGAGTTGTTTGTCTTTTTTTATTGATTTGTATGGGTTCTTTATATATTCTGGATACTAATCCTTTGTCAGTTTTTCTGTTACAAAGACAGTGTTCCCCTCCCCTTTCATTTAATTTTTAGTATGTTTTGATAAACAGGTGTTCTTATTTGATGTAATCAAATGTATCTTTTTGTGCTTTACTTACTTTTATCCTGTTGACATAAGAAACATTGAAACCCATAGAGAATTTTTGTTAGAGTTTATTTGAGCCCAAACTGACAACAGTCGCTGGGGAGCAAGAATTCACATGCTTCAGGGAATGAGTTTTGCAGTTACTTTTATGAATTTCAGCTTAAGGAGGGAACTGAAAAATATTACAAGAGGGTGGGAGAAAATAAGTGGGGACTGGATTACAGGATAGTTAACAAAATGATGTGCTCTCTTGAGGGTGGGTCCACTTATTTCAAAGGTGTGTTAACGCAGATGCACAGAAACATTGGACAGGGCTGGCCTATGGCAAAGATAAGCCTTTTACTAAAAAATCACATGCCTGGGGCATGACTACCTTGTGACCTGCCCTTAGGGATTATGATTAGATCACCTAACAAGGTTACTCTCCGTAGAATCTCTTTCTCATCCACACCCCGTGTGTGTGTGTGTGTGTGTGTGTGTGTGTGTATGCACACGTGCACACACTTACAAACAATAGCAAGGTCATAAAGGTGTTCTGTATTTCCTTCTAAAATTTTGTATCTTTACCTGTGATGGCTCCTTTAATGAGTCAAAATGACTGGGCTAAAAGACGCTGGGATAGCTGGTACAACCATTATTGCTGGGTGTGTCTCTGAGGATGTTTCTGGAACTGATTAGTATTTGAGTTACACTTAGTAGGGAAGATCACCCTCTCCAATGTGGTCAGGCATCATCTAATCCACTGAGGACAGGGGCACTTGTTATGAATAACAAAAGATATTCCTATCAGCAGGAAATTCCAAGGGTTTTAGGAGCTTTGGCCAAGAACCAAGAACAAAGATCAAATGTATTTCTTATTATGCCACACTTTTTCTCTTCTGTCTAGTAATAATTGCCTTAAACCTATATTTTCTAATATCATTATACCTGCTTTTAGTTAGTATTATATATCAGTTTTTAGTTAGTATTTGCCTAGCATATCTGGTGTTTTTTTTTTTATTTTTGTTATTATATAATTTATTGAAGTAAATTCAAGTCTTATTTTACTTACACTTTCAAGTTCAAATTTCAGCTATTTTAAAAATGGGTAGTATGTGAATTTTTTGCTTATAAAAGGTACTAGAAAGACTAGTAAATGACCACATATATACCCCCTGCGTAGATTAAAAACTTAATTGTTTTGTCATATTTGCTTTATCTGCATCTATTTTTTAATTTGGTCATGTGTTTACATAAGCCTATACCATTATTACACTCAATAAAATGAACAATTCCTTGATATTATTTACTACCCAACCCATATTCACATTTCCCCAAATCGCTTTTGTAATTGTTTTTTATATTTGGTTATTTTGTCTCCAATATGTCTTTCAATTTTTATTTATTTATTTATTTATTTATTATTATTATTATTATTTTATTTTTTTTGGTGGTTCCCTGGCTGGGAATCGAACCCAGGCGGTGGCATTGAGAGTGCCAAAGCCTAGCCACTACACCACCAGGGAGCTCCCCCTCTTTCAATCTAAGACAGTTTTCACACACCTTCAATTTTTCTCTTGACGGCAGTAACTTTTTTATCAAACCTGTTGTCATATAAAATGTCCATCCTTGTCATTTCAATCTTGTATCCTTATCTGTTCAGTGTATCTGCTGTAAATGGTATTTCCTGGATTCATCTACTCTAGCGTAGTGTATGTCTTTTACTTGGCAAGTTTAGCCCATTTATATTTATGGTGATTGCCAATATATCTGGGATTAGTTTTTCCATGTTACTTGGTTATTTCTACACATCCCACTTTTTGTATGTAATTTTTCTTTATTTTTTAATTGAACTGGGTTGTTTTTTTCTTCCTTGACTTGTGAGAATGGTTGAAAATAAAACGGAATAAGCATTGCTAAGACAGTTGCTTAAAATGGGGTCAAGACACCACTGAGGAAATGGGCCCCGTGTCTCAGTTCTTGGAGCTGATATGGGCCAAATAGAGCTGCCATCCCCCCACTTCACTAAAGACCCCTTTTCCTGGTTCTTTAGCTCTCAGTTTCACCTTTTTCCTAGTCCAAGGTCTTCATTGGTTTCCTTATCAGTCTTCTCTGGTTCTCCACCCTGAGCAACAGATTTTCCACCCTGAAACCACCCAGTGACAAGGGCTTTAAAACCTATTTCTCTGATCAATGCCTTTAAAGTACTAACTGAATTAATTTCTCCTAATCTAGAAACCATCAGGATACTAGCAGTACCTCAACAAGGCTTCCAGCCCATCTTGACAAAGGAGTCAACATGGCGGATCCCGAGACCCCTTCCCCCTTTAGATCAGACAGGGTGAGAGCTCCGTGGATCCCCAGTAGGTAGGGGCAACGACCATCCTCAGCAGGAAGCAGATACAGAAGACGAGACCTTCAGCCCCTCAGCTTCCTATAAAGATTTGTGGGGATCACGGCTCCCAAGAGAATGTGAGGAAGGCAGGTAGAATAGGGGGCATCTCGGGACCCCTCCCATGAGACTGGCTGCTGGAATAGTCCCCGCCTTGATACCCCCCTCTCACTGGTGATCCCCACCCCAGGCTGGGCAGCCACAGGACGAAGTTCCAGGCAAACACAGGGAAGTCAGAGGGCACATGAAGCCCACCAGTTTGAGCCCCTTCCTAACGCCTGCGCAGTGAGAGCTACACGACCTTCATCTCACCTGGGCCTCATTATACCATCATTGTAATGTCGTACATATGCCCGGAAGTTCATTAATATCATTATAACAGACTGAACTCTGGGAAAGGGCATGCGCAGTCAGAAGGTGTTGTGTAATAGGCCCCTTGTCAATCAGACTTGTCAATCAAGAGAACCCACGCCCAGAGGTGTCTCCCCTGAAGACTCAGAAGAGAATAAAAGGACCAAAGCCTCATTGATCGGGGCTCTTGAGCGACTCGCTCGAGCCCGCTCCTACCTCTTTGGAGTGTACTTTCTCTTCAATAAACTATCTCTGTTTCACCTCTATAGTGTGTCTCGTTCAATTCTTTGCTCGGGATACCAAGAACCTGGACATCATGTTGACGAGGACACCCCATTTTTCCAGTAACAGAGCTGCTGTGAAGTTGCTGACCTGTTGCTAAACTCAGCTCAAGTCCAAACAACAAATATTCTGGATCAATGGTCACTACAGAGGCGTATATGGGTTTTACTTCCTCCTCATCCTGGGGACTAGACCAACTGCATTCTTCACCTTGAAAGGGACGAATCAGCATACTCTATTTACATAATCCTTCATTTTCATGGAAGATCATACTGACACAGCCCCATTCCCCTTATGCCCTGTGAGAGAGGGGACTTCAAGAGACCCACTCTTTGCTTCGGGCCTGTGTCCCTTGCGTTTGGGGAGCGTGAGAACTGGCATGAGGTATTATCAATAGCGCTCTGGGAGAAAGCTACTCTTATGCTGGGGTGGGGATGGGCATGTGTTTATTCCGGACTAGATGTGGGCCCAGCAGGAGGGAGCTGGCATGGAGCCATCCGTGAGTCCCGAGGAACGAAGGGGTGTCTGGGGTCCTCTGACTAAACAGGCAACCGAGGAAGAGCAGAGGGCCTTACCGGACAGTAAGGCAGCCCCGGGGCCAGTCAGGCACACGCCACCCCGTGTTTCCACACGGAAGGACAGTGACCACGAGAAGCTTGTCCTTTCCATGTCCTGGTCAGACTCACCTCGAGACATGCCGAGTCACCTGATTGTTTCCACACCCTGCTCCCAGTGTCCCCATGCCAGAAGGTTCCACAGATATTCAACCTTATCTCTTCTATGCATCCTTTCCATTTGATGTAAAACAGTTAACCGCTGAGCGCGTGCACCCTAATCGTACCGTCTAATGGATCGAATGTACCTGTGCTTCCTTTTCTCCTTTATAAGTCAAAGCACTGTGCCACGGCTAGCCCTCGGCAAAGCCGGTATAAACTCTTTATGCCAATCTACAGACATTTCACCTTTCTTCTCCAGGACAGTCCTGTCCAGGATTCCGACAGATGGTCCCCTCATGACCAGGGCTGATGAAAGACACATTCGCAGCCCCAGCAGCGTATTTGCAGGGACCCACCAAAGGCCCTTTCAGGGAAACGGTCACTTTGAACACCTGGCAAGCCCAGCAGCAGACCTCCACGGACCAGAGGGCCTTCTTTCCCCCAACCCCTGTTTCAAGAGCTCAGCGAAGGGAGGTCAGGCTGGGGCCTGCCACACACCCGCCCTATAGGGTCTGAGGCACCTTGTACCATGTGACCTTACCCCATCAGGCAGATCTGATAGGCCAAGTGGAGTCACTTGACCCAGTGGCCGCCAATCAATAGGCTGAGCTAGGACTTGGGGAGCTGAGCCAATCAGATCCTCTCTTGGGAACTTGAACTGGGAACACCTGGTAGGCAGTGGGGAGAGACAAAGCTGAGTTGATGTGGGAAGAGGGGGCTGCAGGAAGAGGTGTGGGATCAGAGACTTGTGGGGGTTCATGGCAACCCCAAGTGATGAGGAAGCAGGAGTGCTGGGGGTGGGGTCTGGAAGCCACAAGGCAGAGGAAAGATGGGGAGAGCAGAGGGAGAGAAGGGCAGTTTCAACATGATTGGCAAGAGCATGCGCTGAGTTTCCTCACAGCAGAGGTGTGGTGTGGTGTGGTGTGAACTCCACAGAACACCTACAGGCTCCAGCTGCTGAGTCTGGAAGCCGTCCTGGGTCTAATCCAAGCCAAGATCCTGGCTGTCCTACGGTTGTTCCGATTCAGGTATGTCAGTCAGGTGTGTCTCCCTTGCTGCCTACGTGTATCCTCACAACCAGCAACGCCCATGACCTGAGATAACCCGAGTTGGACTCTGTTTCCAGTAAGATAAAGGATGCAGCCCGCAAAGAGAAAGTGAAAGGGAATCACCCAAAGGCAAGGGCACAAGCTGGCATCGCCGGGAAGAGCCCAGTGTTGCCCTCAATGGATTTCACACCAGGCAGTTCCTGCTGCATTTCCCCCAACAAAATCCTCCCTTATTGGGCTTTATTCAATTCTGTGAAAATAAGCCTTATTATAAAAACAGAATGAAATCCATAAACCCAACTTCAAAATCTCTAGCACAACAAGAGCCCCTTGGCGTATAAGGTAATTGGTGTCAAGACAGTCCCTTCAACTTATTGCTTTTGCCGCTTGTTTCTTGAGAACATGACTCCAATGAGGCCCACGGCGGCCAGGCCCACTCCTGCGATGCCAGCCGCCATGATGGCATCCCGGACCTGCGAGAGAGAAGAGGGTAGATCAGCCTGGACGCTGGGAATCCGAGTGCAGGCTGTGCGGTCCACGAGGACATGCGGCTCAGGGAGCCTCACACACCCTTTGGCCCCCCCTTGACAAACTCAGGAGTCAACAAATATCGGCAGGGAAACGGGGAGAAGAGGGCCGGATGGGGAAAGACGTGGGGGACGGAGCCAGCTGGCCAGGGACGTACCTGGGCTTGGAGAGGGAAATGCGATTCGTCCTGTGGGTATTTAAAGCACATAAGTCCCCAGAGGGTGGCTGTGCAAAGGACAGCCAGATGGCTGAGATCCTGGCTGGCCAATAGGAAGCCCTTGAAGCAAGTGTGAATTTAAGGAGTAACTGTCATTGAATGCTCAATGCACGGTGACCTCCACGAGAACAAGGACCACCCTCGTCTTGTTCACCACTGTGTCCCCAGCACCCCGCCAGGCATGGAGCTGCTCTTCACACATTCTTTTTTTTTTTTTTTTTTTAATGTGGGTAGCTCCCTGGCTGGGAATCGAACCCAGGCCGCAGCGTTGACAGCGCCGAAGCCTTAGCCACTACACCACCAGGGAACCCCCACACACATTCTTAACTAAATGACTCGACTCTGAGTGGTAGGGAAACTGTAAATTGCCACTGACCACTCCCGGCTCACTCCAAGCTTCACTCAATAGCAAGATAGCAAGTCCTCCAACCCTTAATCACGAGCATACACCGAGGTAGCAGACGTCTGAGGAAGACCTCTAAAAGGAAAGACAGAGAGCAAAGCAAACAGGAAAAGAGCGATTTGGGGGAAAATAAATGACATCTAGAACAGAAAGTGTCTTTTTAAAAACTATCAGTAGAGAATAAGAGAACATATTGTATCCTATAAATAAAAACACAGCACTCTAAAAAAAATAGAATATTAAAAGAATAAAAAACAGCCCTTAGGAGCTCAAACTGCAATGGAAATGACAAAATCAATAAAAAGGTTAAAGATTAAGTCAAGGACATCTCTTAGAATCAATAGCAAAAAGAGAAAGACATAGAAAACAGAGGCCAAAGGTAACCACAGGGACAGTCCAGGCAGCCCCGTGTAATCATTTTAGAAACAGACGATGGAAGAAACGCAGGGGCTCAAAGGAAACAAGCCGTGAAAATTTACTAGGGCCATTGTACCAGGAGCAGTCAGGAAATTCGTGGGACGGGGGTTCTGGGGGAGGTGCACACACTTTGATTTTGTGACTTGGTAATGTGCCTAACGTCAGCCTACATGGTCCATGTTCTTTCAGGCATCGCCGAGGAAGCACGTCAAACGTGAAGAAAACGCCAAGTGTGGCTAACACTGACTTTTGCACCATCATTAAGTTCCTCACAAAACATGGGAAAACACCCCAAACCTGGGAAGTTCATGGCTTACAAGTGACATAGCCTTTTGGAGCCAAGTAGGGAGTCGCTTGAAGACCTCCATCCAGGACAGCCTGTTGAGGCCGCTTCCTCAGACTTTGTCAAAAAAGTCGAACACGTGCAGTGGGAGACGCCAGACTGCATGAAAGGCAGCCTGCAGAAATGGTTGGAGTATCACCTGCAGCCATTCTGAACATTCCCCATCAGCATGTAAGGATGTCGAAAGTCAGAGCAAAACGGGGACCGAGAATGCTCCCGTGGCTTCAAAAACAACACAGTGAGTGGTCATGACAGTTGCTGGATCTCTGCAGAGACAACAAAGGTAAAGTTTTAAACTGGACTGTCACTGCAGATGAAACTTGGGTTCACTAAGCCAAGGAATGCACGTAGCCTCTAGAAGCTGGAAAAGGCAAGAAAACAGATTTGCCCCTCAGACCTCCAAGAAAGAGCCCCGCCCACCGGCCCGGACACAGAGCCTGTCTTAGTGAGTGTCGAGCATGCACTCTGAAGCTTAGAAGTCATTTCCAACCTAAAGGTCGGTTGCCCTAGTTTGCAGTCCAGCTGGAAGGCCAGTGTATCCAGTGGCCCCTCCCCACAGCTTCCTGCCCAGTCTCTTAGCTGTGATGCCCGCACATCCACCAGGTCAGCGCACCTGAAAGATGCCTGAAAGAACATGTTTTATCAGGTACAGCAGCAACACTGAAAGCAGCAAAATGGACTGGAAACAATCCAGCAAGCCTCTCGCTGTTTCCAGCATTATCCAGGGCCCAGTCCAGGGGCCCCAGCGCCTGGGATGATACGAAGGGAGCACAAACCCTCTCTTCAGCTCAAAGGCACTGTTCCCCACGAAGGCACATGGCCAAAATCAGTGAAACAGGACCTTTCCCACTGATGGCATGAAAGAGTGTCATGAACATAGATCAAGAAATCTCACCCCAAAACCAAGCCAAGCATTTAAGCAGAATCGAGAACAGCAAAGGAAAAGATTCTTAATCATTTTATGCCAAGAAGTCCAACGAAGACAGCGTGCCCGAAATCCCGGGAATAAAAAGGACGAAAATGTGGACTTGATGCGCAAACCCCACGCCCTTACACGGTACAGTTAGCATGGCCCTCGCCGCTCTAACCGCAGAGCTTGCCTACACTGCACGCGCTGCCGCTCCGAAACGCCGAAATGGACGATGTAGAGAATTCAGAGGTCTTCGATGGCTGGCTCTGCCTGCCTGTCTGTCTGTCTGTCTCTCTATCGACCCGGCTATCATCCACCTATCATCCTGGTGCTGCGCAGGCTTACCTGGGCCATGCCTGTGTCCGGCATAGCTGTGTGAGTTGTCAGGAAATGTACCCGTGTAGTTAACATCACATCCTATTAGCAGCCAGAACACATGACGACAAGATTGGATGAAGCTATGACCTGAGGCTTGACAGCTGTTCAGTCTTAAAACCTTCTAAGGCAGCGGTGTCCAACCTTAGGGCTTCCCTGGGCCACATTGAAAGAATTATCTTGGGTCACACATAAAATACACTGACACTAACGACAGCTGATGAGCTTTACAAAAAGGTCACCAAAAAAAAATCTCGTCATGTTTTAAGAATTTGTGTCGGGCTGCATTCAAAGCCGTCTTGGGCTGCAGGTTGTGGCAGCCTTGCTGCTTCCGTTGAGTTAACTTGCTAAGGAACCTGCAAAACTCCACTTGCATCCAGTGTTTTCCTTGCTAAGCTATGTGTTTGGGTGGGAGAAATGGTTTGCAGACGCTGGAGGAGGCACAATATGCCCCTAGTTCTTGATAGAAGCTCATAGTGTGACAATAAATGCTGACACAACTGGTTCACACAAAAGATACTGTGTCAAGGAAAACAGAAATAAGCCCATTGTTTGTGGTCATGCTTTGTGCAGAACCAGGGCAAATTTTATGGGGAAAATGACCTGCCCGAGAGACACTGCTACCTTCAGATGCCATTGACGGTCTCGGCGCAAGGCCGCTGGGTCCAGCCTAGCCACTGTGCTGAAATTACAGGACTTCTGATCATGAAAATGGCTACATGGTGTGCATCACAGGTCTTAAATCAGGATATTAGGAAAGAAGACATTTGTCCCTCATTAGAAATGCTAAGAAATCTGTTGGGGTTTTTTTTTTGAAGTGGACAACCTGAAATTCTATCAGTCGGCAGAAAATTAGCTGTTTATGCCTCACAGCTTCTCTGAGTTAAGCCCCAGAATTCTTTTCAGGAAAAAGAGAATTCTAATGTGTTCTTCACTTTCAGCAATGGTCTGAGTGGATAAAAGAAGAATAGTGTTATTCTGAAAGCAATTGAATTTAGACTCTGATAAGTTACAAAATAAAAATGGACAAAGTATTTATACAGAAACTTGGCTTTAATACTTACAGCAATTTTAAAATAATGCCCTGCTATTTATCCAGTGTTATGTAATATGTGCATTACCATTGGCCACATCTTCAATTTTGATTTATCTTTATTTTTATCTGATGCAGAATAAACTTCATTACGAGTGTAGCTCTTAGTTGCTTTTTAAAAAGAAGTACTGTTCAATATGAAGGCTTATTTGCGAATGCCTACTAAATTTACCCTTTTTTGAAACCTGAGTATTTTTGAATAGGTGGGAAGTCAGAGAATCGTTTTGAGAACACTCTTAGGTTTGTAAAGCACAAATTACATTTTAGTCTAAATCCACTGCTTCCCTTTCTAAAGGGTCAATTAAATGAGTCACAAATATGCTATTGAAAAAACAAAAAAACAAAAACAACTATGCTATTGAAGGAAAATCTAGTCTGCTTCAAAGAGCACAGCACAAATAAACACAATGACTAAACAGATTACTAAAGACAAACAAAAATGTTCTATGAGTTAAATGGTAAGGGGAGTTATTGCTTTGACAGCACATACAAAGAAAAACGCTGCTGGACACTTCCAACTTCTAATCCCACCATCTCCAGTGAGATGGGACACGGGTGCAAGTTACGTTTCAGTTTGGCCATGCTATGTATTACGACCACTACTCACTGAAGCTAGTAGTCTCAACTGGGGCCAGTTTTACCCTCTGGGGAAAATGTGTCAATCCTATGGACATTTTGGTTCTTATACCTGAGGGTGGGGGAGTGCTACTGACACCTGGTGGGTAGAGGCCACAGACACTGCTAAATATTCTGCAATGCACAGAGCAAGTCACAACAATGAAGAATTATCTAGGTGGTGAACTTATTATACATCAAGTTGACAATGCATTGTAGAATTGTATGCCTGAAACAATTCTATGCAATGCTTGCTAACAGATGTCATCCCAATAAGTATAACAATAAAAATGAATTAAAAAAAAAAAAGAGTTGTCTTGCTTGTCAATGGCCCAAAATGCCAATAGCACTGACGTTGAGAAACCCTTATCCTAGGCCAAAAAATAAAAGAGGACATCTTTGCAAATGGTATAGATGCACGCACCTCTTTCTGTTGTATAGAATATTCTGGTTTCACTTTGCGTGAGCAGGTCCAAGAGAACTGTTCATGCTGTTTTATTGTTGTCGTGTTGCCATTGCTTTGCCCTTTCAGGTGGATGGGTGCATAGAGCTAAAGCCATGGGAAGAAAAGTAGGATGTGTCCAATTTGTATTCTCCCATTTTGCAGAAGAGCTGACTATTGTTTAGAAAAAGAGTAAATGCTAGCAACTTTTTCTTAGTTCACTGTCTCAAATTGGGAATTGTATTGAATTGCTCTAAATACTATTGATGCCTAGTGACATATATGTTTTACTAAATTATGTAACAATTTTGTATTGACACAACATGCTCTGCTTATGCAAACTTGTGAATCTGTTCTTTAGTCTATTGAGAATCAATGAAGAATAACTAACAATGACTAAAAGATGATTAGGAGATATTTTATAAATCTACCAGCTCTTCCAAAGGTAGCACCCCGAATGGCACAGAGTACCTCATTGCTTCCCATCATAGTAATTTTTACTGGAAGCTTATTGCTGCCTAGGAGTATGCGAATTTACCTGAAGTAGAGTCATGTGTGAATGAGAACCTCAATTGTTACGCAATATCACCAATGCTGAAAACAGACCTATTTAGCGTTTCTTTTTTATGCTGATATTGTCACTGCTATTTAAAAAAGAAATTTATCTACCAATAAATGTTAGTTTTCTAATTTAAAAAATAAGTACATAGAAAACAGGAGAGAGAAGATAAAGAGATCAGAGGAGCAGTCTGGGAGTCCAACATTCAAATAATCAGAGCTCCAGGATGAGAGGCGAGAGCCAGAAAATCTTCCAGAACTGAAGGGCTGGGGTCTCCAGATTGAAAGAAGTCATCAAGTGCCCAGCACAACACATGAAAACAGATCCACGCGGGTATATAATCATAGTGAAATTTCAGAACACTGGAGATAAAGAGAAGATTCCTATAAGCTTCTAGAAAGAAAAAAAATAGATCACATATGAAGGAGTAAAACTTAGAACCATTTCAGACCTCTCAAAACAACAGCATGAGCTACATGACAATGAGGCAATGCCTTCAGAAATTTGACAAAATTAGGGAGTTCCCTGGGGGTGT
>PVJL010000404.1:349173-393229 GCA_004026885.1 Lyroderma lyra | reverse complement strand
CAGGGCCTCCTGGACTGACCTTGGGTTGCACCACGGCTGAACGAAGTGCTTTTTAGAAGCATGAGCAGCAGTTTCAAACAGACCTGGGCTTCACACCCCACCTCTATGACTTAACCAACACAGCTGCAGACTCCCCAGAGAAGGCAAGTCCCAGGTCTGGAGCCTCAACACAGATTGGGTTGAAGAAATAAATGGCTATCAACAAGTCACTGAAGCACTGTGAGCCTCAGTTTCCACATCTGTAATTTGGGGATGATAAAACCTGCCTCTGGGGGCTGGGGTAAGGGGCCACCTCAGGGCCACACTGCCGATTTGCAGGTCTGTCCCACCCTTGTCCCCACCCCATCACGCCCTCAAGAGCAGAGATTCTGTCTCTGCTATTTTGTCTCATTCTTGCCTCTGTCTCTACCCCAGCCCGCCCACAAGGACGCCCAGCCACTGTCAGCTGAGCGAAGGGTATGGCTCCTGGGGACCAGGACACAGGCTGCAGACGCACCTGGTCGCTGCGGGAGACTCCGTAACGCAGCTCGTTGACGAAGTGCTCGCAGTTCTCACTGGTCAGCTTGTAGAGCACCTCCTGCCCCACCAGCTCCTCCGCCCGCTGGATGATTTTGTTGGGAGGCAGCGGCGAGTACTTGTCATCGTGCTTGTTGTTGACATGGTACTTGTCCCTCCCGGCCACATCATACAGCAGTTCCTTCTTCACTACGGCCTTGTCGGTCAGGGCAGACATGACGCTGGCCGCACCGGCCCCCGCGATTTCACCTGTGGATTCACAAACAGGAAACAAGGGGATTGGTCCTGGGCCGGGGGCCGGGGGCTCAGAGCGGGCCCCCAGCCAGGCACCTACTCCTGGCACCATCCACAGAGGAATGAGCAGATGTGCAAGGGAAAAGGGGGAAGGGTCTGACACATGCTGTGTGGCTTTGGAGAACTTGCTTGTGGTCTCTGGACCCTGGTTTCCTTATCTGCAATGAGGAGTAGTAAAGTTCCATGGTTAATTCTGATTTTTTTTTTTTTTAAATGTAGAGAAGCTGGCCCTTCACACCCTGTGACACCTCAATAGCCCTTTTCGTTATGCAAACATGGGCCTGAACACAGCCATCTCCCTGGGAGAATAGAGTGTGAACCTTTTGTGATTCCGCCATGGCTGCACTTCCTGGACACACACAGAGCTGACTACTGCGGAAAAGGGGAATGCATTTGCAGTAGCTCTTGCCCTTCTGGGAGCAAATGGTCATGAGGGAGGCCCAGTGAGCACACTGGCACAGCCCCGGCCATGGCTGACGGGCTAGACAGGGCAACATAGCTCCAGCAATGAAACCACCTCAAAGAAAGGAAGTCTGAGGCCAACCGGAGGGCCAGGAGGGTGGGGAGGGTAAGCTGATGCCAGAGCCTGGGCACCCCCGGGAGCCGGCAACCTGCACAGTGTGGGGGCGGGGGGCATGCTTTAGGTATGATGGCTGAAAAAGCAGGGGTGGACCCCAGCAAGGAGACTCCCTCTCCCTCAAAGAGCCACTGCCGGCCTGCCGAGGTCAGGACCCCCAGGCTCTCCCCAGCAGGGGAGGCACCCTGTTATGCTGGCCAGGATGGCTTCCACCGTGATACCATGTGACCGCACCAAGCAATGGCAGGAGGGCTGATCAGGTCCCAGGCCCTGTTCTGCTTGGGTTTCCAAACAGGACTCAACCCCTTTGCTCTGAATACAACCCTGAGATTTCAGAAAATCGGGGGACTTCCAACTTGCTACCGACAGGGCAAGAGGTGCTCAAGGGGTTTGCCGGAGTGAATAAAAGGGACAGTGCCGTGTGTGAGCTCCGGGTTTATGAAGAGGGTCAGTGTGGGGACTGGGCCGGGTGAGCTTCAGCCCCTTGGGGGGCTGAGTGGCAGGGCTGGGACTGGGGTGAGGCAAGCAAGACGCCTAGAGCACAAAATTTCAGGAGGTACCAACTCTCAGGGCCAGGCAGGCACAGAGTCAACCCCTAAGAGTGAGGGCCTCCTTAGTCTGCACGCTGCATGCCACCTGGTGGCAGGTACAACAGTGCACGGGCTGACACAGTCAACAGCTCCCCGTAGGCCTCGCTCACTGGGAGGTCCTGACACGTCACTTAACCTTGCTGAGTCAATGCTGTGCGAGTGCCCAGTTATACACTAAAATTGATACATGAGCACACAGCGGTATAGTAATTTAAAGGTCCTTTGGAAAGAATTATTTCAGTTCTTAATGTTATTCTACTGAAGAAAATAAAATTAAACACCTGTAGAAAGGGCACATGGAGATGGCAAAGAACTGATGGCTGAATTTCAGGGAATGTCAGACTGGGCAGTAAGGCGTCATGTTTAAAGGCACAGAATCAAGAGTCAGACAGTCAGGGTTCGAGCTCCACCTAGACTACTTACCTGCTACGTGGCCTTCGGCAATTTGATTGACTTCTCTGAGTCCCAGACTCCTTGCAGAATAGAGATAATAGCAATCCCTACCTGTCCCTCCAGTACTGCATAGGAGCTGGCCATGCAGAGTGCCTCCACAAATGCCTGGCACAAGGGGGATGCCAGTGAGTGTAAGCTGTCCTTTCCACTGGGGTTGTTCTCTAAGCTTCCTTCCAACTCTAATTTCTACCATCTTCTCAGTTGCATGAGGTCAGTCCTGGCCTACACTGCAAGATTCCTGGGAAGCTTGAGTGAGAAGATGCAGATAGCAGTTTCTTTTCCTTTTCAGAGCATCACTCACTCAACAATGCATGGCACATCTGTCTACCCAGATCCCTGCCATGTCTTCCCCTGCCCTCTGTCCACTAGTTCCACACACTCAGTGCAGTCAGTCATCAATACTGAGGCCCTACTATGCGCAAGGTCTTGTCCAAGCTGCTGGAGACAGTGGCATGAACTAGACAGCACACCTGCCCTCCAACTCAAATAGCTCACATTGTAATGAGAGGACATTGACAATGAACACACAGACAAAACAAGGTACTTTCAGGTCCTGCAAATGCTATGGGTTAAGTGAAGTAATGTAGGCGAGGATGGCTGGGGGCACTGCTCTAGCTCGGCCTGGGGAGGGCCACCCAGGAATGGACGTTTGAGTCAAGTCTTGAATGATGAAGAGGAGGCAGCTGTGCTGAGGTTCAGAGAAAAGCACCAAAGCAGAAGGAAGAACAAGAACAAATATTTCAGGCATGATTCAGAAAATGCAAGAAGGCCAACGTGGCTGAAGTCCAGAGACCCAGGAGGTGAGAAGAGGAAGAGGAGAGCCAGAGAGGAGAGCAGGGGCCGAACCACGCCAGGCCCCACCAGCCAGAGTGCAGACTGTGAGTCTGGTTCTGCATGTGATGGAAAGGTCAATTAGGAATATTCAAGAAACAAGGGACATGACCGGTTTTATACTTCACGACGATCACACCGGCTGCCCAGTGAAGGAGGGACTGACAAGAGGCAGAGACCAACTGGAGATGAAGCCAGCAGGATTTCCTGATGCCTCCTAGACTTGGCGCCTGAGCAGCTGGACTGTGTCATCCATGAGACCTTCCATTAGTGGCATGTCATAGACCCCCAAGTTGTCAAGGGGTTATGCAAGTCTCAAGCTAGGTAGGGAGACCTAAGCTGAAGGTGTGGGTTTAGGACACATCGACAAATAGAAAGTACTGGAAACCAGAGGACTTGATAAGGTCACCTGAGGAGAGTAAGGATCAGGGACATGGGAGAGGAGAAGGAAGGAACCCACACAGGAGCCCAAGAAGGAAGGACCCTGTGGGAGAAGAGAGGCTGGTGCCAGGGAAGGGCAGAAAGAGGTCAAGTAAGCCGTGACCTCCAGTTGTCAGGATCGGGGCGGTCTTGGTAGCCTTGATCAGAGCTGCTGCAGGATGGGGTAAGAAAGAGAGCGGGGTGGGGGGACCTGGAGGGAGCTGGGAAGGGAGAAGCGGCTGATGGCCACTGGCCCAGGAGAGATAGCTCTGCGGAGAGTTAGCCAGAGGGGACGTGAAGTCCAGTTGATTGTTTTATCAACAGGAGATCTTAGGGTGGTTTCTGTGCCTATAGAAAGGGAGACAATGACAATACAGAAGGAGGTGGGAATGTGAGGAGCAAAGCGCTTACGGAAGCCCAGGACCCACACAGAGGGGCTGGCTTTGTGAATAAAGGCCGGGGCACGTCTTGCATTTTAGCACAAGAAACGGCAGATGCTGTGGGTGCAGATATTGGTGGCGTGGTTAATCGTGGGTGGGGAAGATGACATCTACGCTGGTTACTTCTGATTTCTTTCCAAGTACAGGGTGAGGCCATTAGTTAAAAGTGAAGGAGCAGGCAAAGCACATGTCTGAGAAAGTCCACGGCAGCTGCGCTCAGAGCAGCTCCAAACAGGAAGCAATCGATGTCCACCAGCAGAAAGAGCGGTGACACACTGAGGTATATTTACATACCAGTAAACACAGCAATGAAAATGTAAGAACTACGGCTACTCACAACACAAGGACTCTCACGGGCCTCGTGAAAGAAGCCAGACACAAAAGAGCACCCCCTGTGCCATTCCTCTTCCGGGAGGTTCTAGAACAGGCAAAAGTGATCTGTGGCTGCCCCTGGGGAGGGTAAGGGGAGATGGAGAAACATGCGGGAATAGAACTGTTCTAGGTCTTAATCTGGGTCATTGTCACTTGGATAGATGCATTTTTTAAATTCACTGACTGTACACTTTACCATATTTGTGCACTTTGCTATATTTATGTTATACTTCAGTTTAAGTAAAAAGTTTAAGAAAAGGGGTGGGGAATTCTCACAACATTTCTCCAAGTTCAGTATCCTTAGCCTCAGTCCACAGATAAGGAAACCAAGGCTGGAGAGTAGAAACTGGGTTCATGGCCAAGTCTGCTGCTCAAACACCCGTCCTCTGTCAGGGAGTTCTACACTTAAGAGTTGGATGTGGCCATCATATATGACACCGTAAAAGCAGAGCTGCCCCAAGGGAAGCCCACCTCAGCCCCTCTACAAAACCCCTGGAGTTCCAGGGAACAAAGTTTGAGAACCATTGCCTCACACCAAACTGCTTTCACCAAACTGCCTTCTTCTTTTTTTTTTTTTTTAATGTGGGTAGTTCCCTGGTTGGGAATCGAACTCAGGCCGCAGCGTTGACAGTGCTGAAGCCTTAAGCCACTACACCACCAGGGAACTCCCCAAACTGCCTTCTTATAGCCCTCAGGAACAAATGGCCATCGGAGAGCAAGGAGAACGCTGGGTCACCTTTGCCCACAGCTCCCCCATGTCCCTCTCCTCCCAGCCCCAGCACAGTGGAGGCCCTGGGCACCCTTACTTGGGGGGGCCAGGTGGATCACATATCCATCGCCAACGTAGATGGCCCAGTGTCTGTAGAAGGGGCGGAAAATCTCAATCAGGTCTCCAGGCTTGGGCTCTGGCTGCAAAACCAAGAACAGGGCTGTTAGAGGCAGTGCAAGCGAGACCTTGGGACCAGGTGGCAAAGGCTGGGGTGCCGGCCAGAGGCTGTCCAGTCAGGAGGGTGTCCCACAGACACTCCTTAACCAGGCCTAGGGAGTGACCAAGAATTGAGATCAGAACTTATTATACAACAAGTTGACAATGCACTGTAGAATTGTATGCCTGAAACCTATGTAATCCTTGCTAACAGATGTCACGCCAATAAGTCTAACAATAAAAATGAATTAAAAAAAAAAAGAAATAAAGGAGGCCCCAAAAAGTGAAAAAAAAAAATTGAGATCAGTCTCTGGGAGTAATGTCCTCGCAGCTGCTTATCCGAATGGGGGGGAGGGGGAGAATGTGTGTGTGTGTGTGTGTGTGTGTGTGTGTGTGTACGTGTGTGTGCATGCATGCACCGTGCATGTGCCTATGCGTGTATGTACGTGTGTGCACGTGTGTTTGCATGAGTGTGCATGCATGTACATGTGTGCGCGCGCATGTGTTTGCATGTGTGCACTTGTGTGAGAGCGTGCGCGCACGTGTGTGTGTGTGTGTGTGTGTGATGAGTCAGGTGCTGTAATGACCCCTATTTGACAGCCAAGGAAACTGAGGCCGGGAAAAGTTACCCAGTTAGTAAGTAGCAGAGCCTCCATACCATACTTACACCAACACTTCCAGCTCCAGATGTGTGGGTTTTCCACACCAAGCCATTCGGTCCTCGGTGCATACGGAGACTGAGTGGCCTGTCATTTACCTCATTTACCTCTGACACTACCTGCCCAGCGTCATCACAGACTCATAGGTTAAAGGCTCAGTCCCACAAGACCACGCCAGCAATTCAGCTGCCGAACTCAGATCCAGGTTGTCACCTGTGCTTTTGACCAACCAGCTGTAAATCGAGGGTTTGCATGACCCCCTCCTCGGGTTCAATCATTTCCGAGAGTGGCTCTCAGCCCTGAGGAAAACACTTTACTTACAAGATTACCAGACTGTTATGAAGCATACAACTCAGGAACAGCCAGATGAAGAGAGGCACAGGGCAGCAGGGCGGGAAGGGGCCTCTCCCAGCTTCCCCGTGGGCCTGACCGGGAGACTCCATCAAGGATCCGGAGGGGAGCAGGGCTTGCCCTTGGATGGACTCCCTTGGGGTAGAAACGACGGGCAGTGGGGACCGCTGATGACAACTCCACACCTGTGAGGCAGGGTCGATGACTTACAGGAACACTCAAACTGCAAAGACGCCTCTCACATGGCAGGAAAATCATCTTGTCACGGGAATTTTACAGATAAACCATGTTGTCTTATGCAGTAAATACAATTTATCTTCATAAAGAAGATACCCAGACCTCACTGACTGAAAACATATTTTGCAACAGTGGACCATGGTTGCAATTTATTAATCCCATTTGCTTTCCAGAATAAAAGAAAAAAACGTGTATTAATTGTTGGATGAGAGTTAGGGGGTCTTCACGGATCCTCAAAAAAGGAATGAAACTGGCCGTCTCCACGAATAAGCACGGACATACAGACAAGACCCAGCCCTCCGGGAGGCCGCCGATTGCAGAAGGGAACAGCTTGAGCCTCAGTAATACGGTGTCAAGTAAGAAGCAGCCGTGGGCCCAGGGACACGAGGAGCTCACTGTGTTGCAGACACAGCGATGAACGGCGGCCTACACACAGAAAAACATCTTATCGACATCCTCTCAGACTCTGTGGCATCAAACACCAAAAGGTAACAGAGTGGCAAATGCATGGCGCTAAGTGAAAAAGGCCATACCCCAAAAAGCAACGTATGCGCTCTCTTAAGGGCGTTCCAAAGTAGGCACTGCGACAGGACAGAGAAGAAATCCACGGCTGCTGCAGCCCCGAGCGAGGGGAGAGGCTGACGATGAAAGGGCGTGAGGGGTGTCGGGACAATCCAACTGCCTGTGCTGTCCTGGGTCTTGATGGAGGCGATGGTGAGGCAGTTGCACGGGTTCATCAAAACTCTGGGGTGACTTAGACCTTAATTTTGTTAAGCACCAATTTGTAAAACTAAATAAAAATTTTAAATATTTTTAAATGGATAGCTACAGTTTGAAAGAAAAAAAGGTGTGATTTTTTTTTTTTTAATACTCAAAAATTGCCTGTCCTCTTGTAAGGGCAAAAAAACACATATTGCCAAATAGACACAAGCTCAAAACATGATACGACTCCAGGAAATTTCTTTTTTAAAAATGAGGTAAAAGGCGGTGGACTCAAGCGCAGAGCCCTGTGCACTAGTTAGAAGCAAGGGCTCGGTGTTTGCATGGCCACGAGGGTAATGTCTTAGACACAGCTGAGTCAGGAAATGAGACCAGGTCTGCAATGCAATGCCACTCACATAAATTAAAGGTACCCACACACAAACCCATAATGGTTCACACCTTATCAGAACCATGGCCGAAAAAATAAATTTCATAAAAGCAACAGCAACAAGGAAACAATCACACCAACTGAAGGACACACATTGAACACACTAGAATGATGGCAATTGGGAAAATGGAGACAAAAGTGATGATTAAAAAGGAATTAAAAAAAACAACAACAGGGGGTTCCCTGGAAAGACAGGATGCCATGAACCAAGGATATGAATAATTCACCCTCTAGCACTAAAATCTAACTAAAGGAACGCTTAATGATACACACAGCCAACCCAGCTGAATCAAAATGAAGACCTCAAGAAATCAGAAGTAAGGGTGCTACAATCCATAGGGCCAAATTAGTGCCTCTACTGATTTCTGTATGCAAGCTAAGAATGATTTTGACATGTCTTTTCAATGGTTGGGGGAAATGTCAAAAGAAGAAGATTTTGTGACCCATGAGATCATATGAAATTCAAACTTGGGTGTCCATAACGTTTTACTGGCACACAGCCACGCCTCGTGCATTTACATATTGCCCAGGACTGCTCTGTCTCTATAAAACACTGGAGGTGAACGGTCGGGTCGCAATGGAATCGTATGGCCTGAAAAACTTAAAATCATCACTATCTGGCCCTTGACAGAAAAAGTTTGCCGACACCTGTTGTAAAAGGGTCAGCTGTAGTACCTCCCCCACTCAGCTGGGTCTCCAGTCCTGGGAATCAGGTTGTATCATGTTGCCAGGTGGTTATTCCCCCAGGAGCAAGGGGGACCAGCAGCAAGGCCAGGGAGAGAGCTGCCTCTCCAGGGCTGGGCGGGGGCTCCCCAGCCAGCCCAGTAGCCAGGGCCCTCCCCTATCACACAAGGATAACAAAGGCAGAACTGAGGCTCTGCTCCCCCATGGAATTTCAGAACAAAAAGCCTTTATCCTCCCCACAAAAGGAGAGTTACAAAGAGCTTTGTAGCAGCCACTTGCCTTAGCAAGCAAATAAAGGACCAATTTCCAGCCTCCAAAATTCATGTTGCAAAAACAATGTAAACAGCCATTAGAAGGACCGATTAAATAAATTATCCTACATCCATAGGTGGACACAGCCACTAGAGAGAACAAGGTGGGTTTACGTGCACAGACACGGAAGTAATCAAACAAACCAAGCTAGAAAACATTACTACCCTCACTTTTGCTTCAAATGCATTTTTACACACTTATAAGCAAAATGGAGCCCAGAGTGGGAAGCACAGGAGACGGGGTCTGAAGGAAAGAGAGGGGTCAGGCTGAAAGGTTACTCAGCCTCATTGTGCAGGTAGGACACTGAGGCTGACAGTGATGGGGCGACCTGCCCAGGGTCAGACAGAAAGCAGCGAAACCTGCACCCACTGTCTCTTCTCCCACCATGAGAAGAGGTCACCTGCTCGCCCCAATCTTAGTCCCTGCCTAATGATCCAGATGAGACCCTGGGCAGTGGGCACTGGACATGACTGGAGAGGAAAGTGAGGGCACTTTTAGAAGCATTTTCTTTTCTTTTCTTTTCTTTTTTTTTGGTGGTGAGGGGGTGGGGGTGGTTCCCTGGCTGGGAATCAAACCCAGGCCGCAGCATTGAGAGTGCCGAAGCCTAGCCACCACACCACCAGGGAAACCCCGCATTTTCAGCCCAAGGGTTCAAACAAAACAAAAAGAATGTTTTCAATTCAAGGAAATTTTCCAACCCGCTCACACTCAGCCCCATTTAGCCCCATCACCAGGGGCTTGCTATGTTGTTTTTGTAATAATATATTTCAAGAATACAAAACCCAAAAACCAGAAAGTGGGCTCGTGAGCCTGACTGCTCTGGACTTGTCAAGAAGGATTTCGTTTTCAGCGACAGCAGTCTGATTACAGCCTGGGGGCTCTGGCGCCAGACAGCCTGGGTTCAAACCCAGGCTCTGCTACTTACTAACTGGGTAACTTCTCCCAGCCTCAGTTTCCTTGGCTGTCAAATGGGGATCATTACAGCACCTGACTCATGGGGTTATCCTGAGGACCCATTAAGTTACTCCCTATGAAACACTCAGCAAACACCACCCGGCACACAGGACGTGTCCCGTGAATGGCAGTTTTTGCTGCCACTGTTCTTGGGGGTATTTTTATTCTTTTTGGTTTGGAAAGGTCACAGACAGCCCTGGGACGTGCTGGAGACGCTTGAGGTTGCGACACCCAGCCTGGGTTTCACAAGTTCTCCTCCTCGTTCCCAAAACCACACGCTGTGGTGAGTGAGGAAACCCCTAACCTCATCCCCTGGGTTCCTGACGCTCTGGGGAAAATGTCTAGAAGCTCGTGATTTAAAAAAAAAGAAGAAACGTAAAAAGACTGAAGTCCAGGCTGGGTGCCCAAAAGGGACATGCTGGCAGGGCGACGGGAGCTTCCGAGCCCAGGTTTTAGGAAGAGGAGACGGCATGGAGGCTGCTGCCAATCCCCTGCACCCGAGACTGAGCCGCTCCCTGCAATTCTGCTGTGTGACCTTTAGGAATCACTTGCCCTCTCTGAGCTTCTCTGGTAAAATGGGACTATTATGACCCAACAGGCAGGGTCTGTGTAAGAAATAAATGAGATAACAGGGGAGGGGGGCTGTAAAACCACTTATGCCCATGAGAGGGTTAGACCCCATGCCCTAGGCTGAGTGGGTGCAGGGAGGATGCCCAGATGCCCCAGCCTCAGGTCCACAGAGGAGGTGGAGGAGGGGTTGGGCTGACACATCACCTCTGCCCTTGCCAGCTGCTGGGAAAGAAACAGGGGTGGCTTCAGCCGTTTCCAGGCCCAGCCCCAGCGGCCCAAAGGTCATGGGCACTCTGGAAAAAGGAGGCAAAACTCATCCGCCCTCCCAGGCTCTTGCCCCCCAGGCCCAGGGCTGCTCGGCACGTGGAACCTCAGTCCACGTGAATCGGAACCGCCCCCTGACTCCTTGGAAAGCACCGGGGGTTTGCACACATATCTGGAGTCCTTGCAGCAGCCCATTTTACAGACCAGGAAATGGCCCAGAGATGGGATGTGACCTGCCCGAGGTCTCAGAGCGCTGCAGGAAGTGGTCCCAGGATTCCACCGCAGGTCTGCATGAATTCAAGGCCAAGTTCTTTTCCACTATACCAAGTAAATTCACAGGAAGGTACTGACGTCGGATGACGACCCCCTGGCACGCCTTGCCTCTATATCACTGTACTCTAGGCCTGAAATTCCTTCGGCTATCCACTGGCGAACTGCTCATCCCTCAAGACCGGCTCAACGTCTCTACCGCCTCACCGCCTCACAGACACCCTGGCACAGAGCATTCCCAGGCCTGTCATCCAATGACTTTAACTGTTGAGCTGAGCCCATGGGAAGGAGTGGTCGGTTTCCATGCCCAGCCCGCCAGCTAAACTGGGCAGCCAGCCTGGTGCGTGCAATATTCTCAGCAGAGATTTGTGGCCCCTCCAGAGTGAGGAGGAACCCCTGCGGGGCCTGAAGCCCTATTGCTTTTAGAGGAGGGTCCTCTTCTCCTTGTACCCCTTTGCACCTTAACTAGCTCTGTAGAGATCTGTCAGAACATCAGGCAAACAGAGGTCACGGAGAAGCCAAGAAGGAGTCTGGAGTCAGAGAGCAGAGGAGACCCATCAGGCCCTTCTTGTCATGGAGTCTGTTTCACTTCCGATCTTCATTTCCCCGCAGCAGCTGCTCAACAAGCCAGATTTAAGGACTGGGTGGGTGGAGGAAGGAAGGTGAGGGCTCCCGGCCTACTCATTCTCAGCAAATTTAGAAAAAAGGAGAGAAACACAGACACACCAGCACTGGCACAGGAATAAGAGAAACCTGGGCCTGCGTGGGAGACACGCAGCCTCTCCATCCCAGGGAGGTCCAGGGAGCTGCTTTAACAACTAACATGGGTCCAGTCCCAAGAGCCAGGCGGTGGCAACCGCATTCCCCGAGTGCAAATAGAGGTGAGCTGTCCGTAGAGAGTTTTAAAAACAGTAACCAGACACGCCAAAAGCCAGTGTCCTGTTTGTGATCACCCATGCTGACAAATTTAAAGAACATCAGTGATAATATACTACTTCTTCTATTTCTGTAGTTCTTGTTGAGAGTTAATAATGTATATGTGAGCCTCAAATGAGCCTATTTGTATCTCTTCTTCTTTGAAAAACTTGCCTTTTACCTGGAAATTCAGTCAGAGAGCACACAGATAGTCAGCCCCTGACACACCCTCAGCTACGCGTGTTTGTTTCAACAGGAATTTTCTGAATGGCTCAGCAAGGGTCAAGCTCACATCCCCCAGGATTTGTGTCACCAACCTCTGTGGTCCTCCATTTCCCTGTGTTTAGACAGAAAACAAGAGTCTGCTCTCCCAGTGCCGGAAGAAACTAAAATAGAAGTGTTTGAAAGCCTGGCTCATTTTCGCCAAGAACTAGACTTGCATTCGAAAGCAGTGGATTAAACAAATGTCACCATCCATCAGCCATTTTATCTGATTTTTACAGAAGAAAAACTTGGGAGAATTTTGCCAAATAAGATAGAAACTAAGGGAGTTCCCTGGTGGTGTAGCGGCTAGGCTTTGGCGCTCTCAGCGCCGTGGCCTGGGTTCGATTCCCAGCCAGGGAACCACCAAAAAAAAAAAAAAGGTTGAAAACAGATAAAAACTTGGGATGAATTTTCTGGTGAAGATGGTTCAGTGACAATGTTTCTAATGTGGAGATATTTGAAAGTCAGTAGAATTTATTTTAAAAAAATAAAGACACATAACCTGACACAAACAAATAAATAAGTGTGTGTGTAGGCTGTCCAGAAAGTATCCAGCCATATATAGGCAGTATTGCAATTTCTAGAATTTATTATGAAATGGGATTTTCATGAATCTCTGACAAACTTATCCTAATGTTTAAGGTTTTTCTTATTTGTATATATCTCTGTTTCATGAGAGAAGCTTTTGAAATTGAAAATTAATAAAAAGTGTTCTTCAATCCAGTATGAGCAAAGCTGGATGGACTTTAGCTCTGCCAAATACTGAACATGAACATGAAAAGAAGATCCATTTTTGATAGTCATGACAACTTTTCAGAAGTTAAAGTTACAGAACAGAAACTGTAATATTATTCATTACTGTGACCAACCTGTATGTAAGAATAAGGTTTTTTTCAAAAATACATCAAAGCAATTAAAAACTTTTTTTTTTTTTTTTTTTTTGGTGGTTCCCTGGCTGGGAGTGGAACCCAGGAGGCGGTGTTGAGAGCGTTGAAGCCCAGCCACTGCGCCACCAGGGGACCCCTAAAAACTTAATTCATTACATTTTCTATTTTTCTATTTTTTTTTGGGGGGGGGGGCAGTATGTGAGTAGTTCCCTGGCTGGGAACCGAACCCAGGCCACAGTGTTGACAGCGCTGAAGCCTTAGCCACTGCACCACCAGGGAACTCTCCTCTATTTTTCTCTTAACATTTACTTTCATTGGCAGGATTTCATACACAAAGCTCAATAAAGAAATTTTTAACTGTTTTCTTTCTGGATGTTATTATTATTTATTACTGAAAATAATGCTACCAGGTAAAGGACAGGGATATTTTTAAATGACCACTCCAAGCATCAAATATGCCAGGTACACCGTGATGCCAGGCACCTGCAAGACTCTTTACATGAATTGAAATAATAATAACAGTGAACTACACTTGAGCACCTCAGATGTGTGCGAAGCACCGTGTTGGCATTTCGTAAGTTTAAGTCCTATAATCCTCACTCCAGGGAACTGAGTGGGTCTGACGCATGATCAAAGATGCCACAGCTCCGTGCTCGAGGAGACACACGATCCCAGAGGGATCTACCTCAGAAGCACTCCGAACCTCTCTGCAGCCAGGACCGCTAGGCTGGGAGGAACGTCACAGGTTAGAGAAAGGAAAAGTGAGAGCTCGGAAATTGCTGGCATGGCCGGGCATGAGCTGCGTCAGCTGAGACCAGAAAGGGCCCCTGGGGTCAGACCCAGGGGTGCCTGCCGCGGGGGGTGCAGCCCAGGTGCTGTGGTCCGACTCAGGAGGGCAGCACCGGACCTCGGGGCAGCGAGGCCTCCTTGCTGCCTCCCTCCTCCTGTAGGTCCTGCCTTCCCCGGGGGCCTGTTTGGACACGGCGGCCTCCAAACCTGCCCACGCAAGTTCAAGTCCTGAGACAACTTCAGCAGGTGCCCGCTGACCCACCTCTGACACCTGATGCCCAGGGCGGCTGGAGGCGTGGCCCCACGTCCTGGAGGAGCCTCTCCTTGGAGTGGCATGCCCGGCTCCGGGACCACAGTCGCCAGGACAAGGCGGCCCCACCCCGGCCCACGCCCGCCCCACACTTACAATGGGCGCGCGCATCTTCTGTCCTGCTGTGGACCCTCAACTTCAGGCTGGAGTTCGCTTTATCAGCTGCGAAAATGCCTGAAGCAGGGGGAGCAGGGGTTCATTATATCATTCTCAAGCAGCAGCGTCCCCAGGACCCAGTACGCGGTTTGTCGCCTGCCCCGTCCTCGGCAGTGAACAGATGCGCCCCTAGAAGCGGGCAGGAGGAGGGGGCGCGGTCCGTGTCAGCGCCCGGCGCGCCGCGTCCCAGCCAGCCAGGGCCGCGGTGCCGGTGCCGGAGGCGGCAGCTGCGTGCCGGCGGCTCCCTAACTTGTTTACTCCCGCCTCCCCCGACTTCTCCACCTCCCACCCGGGCCTGGGGGGGCAGGAAGGGCCTCCCCCAGCATCTCACCCCTCCTTAAGTCATGGACAGCACTTTTCCACCCACCTCACGGGACTTGGGAGGCAGCGCGACGGCCGCGGCTAAAGGGACAAAGTTAATGGCTGCAGAGTTCCGTGCAGCGTGAGGTCACCCTGCCCCTCCCCGTGCGACTGGCTAATGGGAGCTTTACAGAGCTCCCTGCCGCCAGTGACAGCAGGGACCATCTGCTCCGCCTCTGGGACGGACAGGTCCGGACGCCTCCCATTCACCGGGAGGAGCCCGCAGAGCCCGGCCCCACCGCCCGGTCACCTCCTCTACACGCGCGCTGTCGGCCCAGCCCGGGTTTAAGAACATTTTCCACTCGGTGTCTGCACACACCGCACTGGAGCGCAAGCAGCGGGCTTATCGCTTTGCAGTTTAAAGCCATTTGGAGGCAGGAGTACAGCAGAGAAGGTACTTTTAACTATTGGGTCGTAAGCCATTAGATACCCTCCAAACCTAGCACAAAGTCTGGCACAGAGCAGGCATCCCATGAATAAATGAAAGACCAAATAGAGGCCATTCCTCCACACCCCACAGGAGTAGGCCCAGTGCCTGTCCGTCTCCACATTCCCGCTGCCCCCCGCCATCGCGGAGCTTTGGAATCAGGAGGCTTGGGCCGACCCTGGCCCTATCACTTGCTAGCTATAGGGCGCAGGCACCCTCTCCTCTCTGACTCAGTTTGTCCATCTGTAAACTGGAATGATGACGATACTGTACAACGTGTAAGATAATACATAAAAATGCGTTCTCCAAAGGGAGAGCAACAAACAGAATGATGCTTGGAGTGCCCAGCCTGATGTCTGGCACATGGTCAGTCCTCAGAACAGGATGGCTGTTACTAACACGAGGCAAGGCACGTGCTCATCAACGTCACAGTTACTCACCAGCTTCCTGACCGGGCGAGTCAGAGGCAATACGAATAAACACCAGCACTCTCAGTGCATTGCTACTCATCCGACCAAGGGTTGTGCGTGCTGAGCCCTGACGACCTGTGAGGCTGTCCAAACCAGGATGGAGAGGTTCGGGTTTTGAGGAAACCAGACTGCTTTCTGCCTCTCCTCACTCTCCGCTTCCAGAATCACCCGGATGTTAAATCTCTGTGTATGTGTTTCTCTCTCTCTCTGTCTCTCTCCCTCTCTCTCTCTACCCTGTTGCTATGCCAGGAAAAACAGAAAAAGCAACATGGGGGGTGGGGGGGATGCCTTCCATGCAGCTCTCAAAAAAGGAGCTCTGTAAGGCAGGCCCAGGACAGAGAGGCTACCACACGATACTAGCATTGTCACCAGCAGGACCCTCCTCAGCCCCCTTCCACATCCATCGCTGTGGTACAGTGGTGGGGACAGCCATGCCAGGATCACACGCACACCTGCCTCCAGAGCCTCTGGTCTTTCCCGCAATCACAGCTATGGAGGCCCGTTCTCTCCTAATGTGTGTGCACAGGAGGGAGAGGTATTACTTCTTAATTATTTGCAACCTCGCCATTCTCTGCCTTCTGAGGAGAATTTATTGTTTTGCTGAGCCTCTGAGGAAGCAGTAACTGAGAAAGTGGAGAAAATGTCATGGGTCTAATGCGTGTGGGCATAAGTGACCGATGTGGGCATTCTGAGCAGCTGGGGTAGGAGGAGCAAGGCCAGGGCAAGGGAAAGGGGGTGCCCCGGGCTGTGTGGGGGGAGGCCACAACGGCATTTAAGGGGGGCTGTTTATGATGCTTCTTTACACACAAGGAGCAGAACCACAGGAGCATTTTGTAATAACAGGAGCATTTCTGTTGCTTAACAGTAACTCTCAAAACAGAAGCTCTCCTCCGGGGAAAGTGCTCCATCAGCTAAGTGAATACGGGCTTTTCACACGTATCCCGGCTACTCTGGTGAGACTTTGTAAATGCACCCATGTTCGGTTTGCTCTGAACAGAAAAATCAGGCATTTACGAAATAAAAAGGTGACGTGTAACTACCTCCTGAAGCCCCTATCTCTGAAAGCCCTCAAGTCCTACTGAGAGGCGTCAAAAATACCCTGAGTGACCCTGACAAGCTTCCACTGCGTTAAGGATGCAGCCTACGCCACCTCTACTTCCTCTTAAAGGAGCATTCCTGAAACATTCCAGGCTCTCATTCCACCGTGTTCGTGACATGGGCAGAACCGGTAACTGTAGTGGACACTCGTTTCTGTCTGCCCAGCAGTCTTTCATTTGATGACTCTCTGTGGTTCTGGTGGAGCTGTCCAATCACAGCACCCTATCACCCTGACTAGAGACACTTGACCTAGGTCTGCCGGGTTACTGGGCCCCAGTCCCCAGACTAATGATGGGCACTGGAAGGAATATATGGCCCAAGCCAACAATCAGAAACCCTCTCTTGGATGGATGACACACACACTTTAAATAGGCAGTGGGTCAAGTCTCTTTCCTCTGGGGACAATAAAGTGGGGTGATGTAAGCCTGGAACGATTTGTGCCTGCCCTACCTGGCAGCATGAAGACATGCCCTCTGAGAGCAGATAATTCAGCCATGGCAGACTTGAGCCTGTTGACATGAGGTCTTTCAGTGCCTGATGTTAATTTTAGCCCTAGACATCCAGTTACAAGAAACATTTACCCAATTACAACTCCCTATTTTTTTTTTTAAGCTGATTAGAGTGGACTTCTCTTGGGCAAACTGGCATATGGTAATCAAAGGCGAGAATGTCAATGTTCCAGACAGGCCATAGTTTGCTTGACTTCTCCCCACCCAGAAATGATCACTTTCCCCACCTTGGTATTTCTCTCTCTCCAGGTTATACTGCTGGGAGCATCAACACTGATGGTAGCACAGAAGTTTTCATCACACTCTTTGAATAGTATCAGCTTATGGGTTTGACCCTTCCACTTAACTGTGATGAGCTCAGTGGAACACCTACCTCGGTGCCTGACATTTCATCACCATCAGAGATGGATGCATGGACGGATGGAGGCTGCTGACCCCACCCAGTGTTTCAAACTAGGGGAAAAATCATTTTTACTGCAGGGATACATAGTGATTAGCCAAATATACGAGACAGTCAATGCAAACTCCCCACCACCTGCAAGGTCACCAGTGAAAAGGAAATCTTCCAGTAGAGCTTTACCTCACCCCACCCCAAAAGGGAAACCATTTAACCAGTTGGCTCCAGATGAGGGAACCAAATTCCAGGGTCCTCACAAGTCCATGTTACTATAAACAAAATTTGTATTCCATTTTAAGCACCACGGCCTTCTCCAGCATTAAGCTAGTCAGATACTAGCTCAGTATTGTTTTGTGGGAGAGAAAGCTGATTCATGCAAACCACATCACCACTACCATATGTGACAGTTATCCATCCTCTTACATATTGTATTTGCTTTTGCCAAGCCCAAATCTGTTTCATAGATCAAAGAACGGAGAAAAAGAAATACACAGATAACATGGTGCTGTGATCTTTATTCCATTAAATGACCTTACAACTAAGAAACAGAAACGTGCTTTTAATATAATAACAGCATAATCTCATGCTATTGCACTTTTTTAAAAGTATATTAAATTTTAAAGCCATTTTAAAAGGGTACCAGAGAAAGTACTTTGAACACATTTTTTTTTGGTTGGTTCCCTGAGCGGGGATCCAACCCAGGCCGCGGCGGTGAGTGTGCCAAAGCCTAGCCATTACTCCACAAGGGAACCCCCACCCCACCAACAAATCATTTTTGAAGAAAAGATATCTGAGAAGAAAATTTGTGAATGTTCAAGAATAATATTAACTCCTTAAGGGTTTTGTTCATTACAGTGTTTATTCATATAAATTGGAAAGCTTTGGGAATCAAATTCAACCTGCCCTTGGTCGTAAGAACACTACATTTAAATTTTAGTTCTGGCACATAGAATTCCTTCCCAAGGAAGAAAAACTTTTCAAATCTTTCTGCCCCCCTGACCTGTTTTGAAAAATTCCTGATACGGGGTGCTTTCGTTGTTGCTAATTTGCAGTTATTAATATTATCCTCTCCTTCCTTTTTGTTCATTATTTTTAGATAGGCTTAAGGTTTTCCGTGTGGGAAAGACTTGGGGGCTCAAGTCACAGCGCTGAATTGTGCTTTTTAAAAGAAACACAACTTTCAAAATAGTTTTTTCTTTTAATCCTAATTATTCCTGCTAGTAAATAGGACATTTCTATATTCGTTTTTCAGACAAGGTAGTATGAAACCCTAATTTAGAAAAACAGCTTTTAGGAGTGTAGATGGTCCTTAGATTACCGGCATCCTTACCACTCTGAACACTGTAAACACTTGGCGATTGTATCTGGCAGGAGACCACCTAACCTGAACCTCAAGTAAAAGCTGTCCACTTGCCTCCAGACAACCGTGAACTGCACTTTCCCCCACACAGAGCAGTCTGTCTCACTGTGGTCTCCAAAGCACCCGTGATGCTGTTTATAAAACTGGTTCCGGGGCCACAGCCCAGACCAACTGAGGTCCCTGGGTACAAAGCTGGGAATCTGAATTTTTTAAACAAGAATCCCAAGTAAGTCTTAGGCATTCCAAGGCAGACAAGATCCACTACCTAAAACATAGCTACAATATGATTTAACATTAAGGAAAACTATTCAGTTGCAAGTGGTCTTTTACCTTGGGGTCCTTAATACATTTTTTTAAAATCACATAAAAATAGTTTCTACTTTTCGTAACTAAGGCTTGTTTTCATTATGCCCTTATTCCTTGACTAAAATTTTGCTGGACCTAAATGTAAGCCACAATAATGTAGGCCACGCTGACTACCTTAGTGGTAGCTATCCCAAATCATCCTAAATTACACTTCAATATTTCTACTGGGGGGAAACCAGTTCCATGAGCACTTCCATTAAGTCACATTAAAAAAAAAAAAAAACACCAAAAACCTGTAGGAAAAAATATAACTTGTTTGTTTGCTTTAGCCTGGACTTAAATCGATTTACTTAATTTCTCTATAATTCATACATACACACAAGGGCTGTGTGGAAAGTATCCAGTCACGTCATATGAAAAAGAGGCATTTATGGCTGGATATTTTTACTGACAGCTGTGTGTGTGTGTGTGTGTGTGTGTATTCATCCAAACTCACCTACCCAAGATACCATTTTTATAAGCCATGTAGAGCACTGGGCATGATCTGCTAAAGAAATACACTGTCAGGGCACAGCAGTTTGCCTGTCTGTTTGCCTCCCTAAAGCATTTTACTTCATCTAAGAGAAAAGAGAAAGAACAGGGAAAACAAAAACAGTATTCACAGGCAATTTTACCAGGAGTAGAAAACCTCCATGGAATAGATCTCTTGGTATACTGCTCAATTAAGAATGACTGTGAAGATGTTTTAAATCATACATGATAAATCATACATGATAGTTTGGCCTCCTTTTGTCTTCAAGCCAATCTAGAAAGATTTCTCAATGAAAGACTCAAAACTTTGATTCCATTATCGTTACTAGAAGCAGCTAATTGGAACTACTAAAAAAACCAAAAAAACAAAAAGCTTAACATTTAATGTCTCTGAAATGAGTTCTTCCGATAAAAATTATTTTAAATCTCCTTTTATGCGTTAATAGGAATGTGCCCATGTACTGTTAGGAATGTGCAAACAAGAACCGCTGGGTGGAAAGGCCAGCCAGGAGTGGCAAAGCAACAGACACTAAGGAACACAGTTCGAAAGCCTCAGTAATGTCTGCAACCCACAAATTAAAGGGAAGTCTAAGAAGTAAAAGACGTTCTTTTCAACCTTACAAATCTCCCTAAACCTATTTCATTGAAAAAGGTGATATAAAAATCATCAGTTTACTGTTAGAAAAGAGGCCAAAAAAAATTTGTAAGAATCCTCACTGAGAAAACTTTATAAACACTTTCCAGAGGCAGAATAAGAATAAGGACAAAAAAAATATAAGGCTTCCCCAGGCTAATTAAATCAAGTTCCTTCTTTAAGATCAAAACAGAAATGGTGAATTTAGACAGTAAATAAATCCTAAGATTTCATTGTATCATTATTTTTATTTTTAAAAAATCTAATACTTCAGTATTAAAATAAGTTTTAGACACATCCATCTTTTCTCACCATTAAAAGTAGGACCACTAATTATTCTGAATCTGTACATGTGCTTATGGAATGCATTAAAAGCTAAATATCTCAACATCTGTAAGGCTTTTTTGTTTCAGCAAAAAGTAAAACATGAAAACAGTAGGTTTATTAAACCCAACATCAGCAATTTTGCTCCAGCAAAACATCATCTAACCCACTGATGTTTTCAATTTAAACTCTAGTGATTCTGAAGGTTTGTTTTGTTTTTCATTAACGTGTAAGGCCTTTAGCTAACAAGTATAAACCTTCAGGAAGATGAGAAGCCATCTGAAAATGCACTAACTTTTCAAAACTAAGTTTTCAATTTAACAGTCAAAGCTAGGCGTCACTGATATGCAAATAAACTTTCTATTGTTTTTTTTTGTTTTGTTTTTTGGGATAGCTCTCTGGCTGGGACTCAACCCAGGCCGCTGCGCTGAGAGCTCTGAAGTCTAGCCACTACACCACCAGGGAACCCCCAAATAAAGTTTTTAGAACAAGTTGAAATTTTTCTAAAATTTAACAGCAAGTGAATAAAATAGCAAGAACTTCAGGGCAAGACAAATATGAAAAAAATATAAAATGCTTGGAATTAATTCATGACTTAAAAAAAATACTTGAGTGGTAAATTGTTAAAGTAGTAAAAAAAAATTTTTTGATAGAGTTTACGTGCCAGAGGAGACTTCCTTTTTCCACCTTCCAGTCATATTTGATATATGTAGAATTTATGCAAAATTCTGCCTAAGCCTGCCTACCTCCCTCCAAAAACAAAAATTTTCTTAAGAATTAAGGCTCACATACCTGAATGTTTATATAAATACTTGCAGGCAAATTTTAATGCGTTTTAAAATCCAGAATAATTCATCATTGTAAATCAAAGGAAAAGGCAACTAACAGATTTAAAAAAAAAACAAACAAAAAAAAACTTTATCACAATCAAAGTAAATAAAAAAGAATTCTTAGATATTCAATATTATCCATATTTGGGTGGGGCTTTGGTCTTTACTAAGCCAAAGCTATTTTAAAGCTACCTGACAGGTCACGCAAAGTTAAATAAAGAAAGACTCACTAAATATAACAGACAGTTTTAGCTTCATTATTAAAAATATTAGACAGTGCACAGGAGAACGCAAATAAACATTTTGGATACAGACGTGATTCACTGCTAAGCCACATGAAACAGGACATCAATCAAAGGCAGTGATGTTTGGTAATGTTTTTCTTCTAATTTGTAATAAAGTTCTGTTCTTATGCAGAACTCTCAAAAACAAAACCTCTCAAATGACAACTGTGAGTTGTGTATAATACAGATATGAATATACACCTAAAAACAGTGAATCTGACCAAGGCACAAGTTCAAGTGACTTATCAGAGGTCACATGGTTCATTTAAACTCCAGCTGTTTTCTTAAATTATCAAGCTCATTCCTTTTATTATGAGCCACTCTGGCTTTTGAAGGCATGTTTGCTCTTCTCTAGAAAAGAAGCTACACATATAAAAGCAAAAAAAGATATGTGTGTTCCAAAAAACTGTGGCAAACAGGATTCTCTAATACCAAATTTTAAAAGTGTAATGGCATCACATTTTCAGTCTTTAGTTCTGAAGCTTTTTCAAATTTTGTAAACTTTAAAAAAGGAATCCTTCTCAACAGAGCAAGGAGGTATAAGAGAACTGACAAGTTTTAGCCCAAACAGCATCTTTCATGACGTTGTCCTCAGTCCTTCCCTGCCATGCCCGCAAGAGCAGATTCAAAAGCACAATGCGATCTTAAAAGGCACTAAGTGGCACATAAAGGACTCAAAACCACATTTCCATTTTGTCCTTTAGCCTTCCCCCCTCCCCCCCCATAAAGTGCACAAAGCAGAGAGTAATAAGAAAACAGACACAGGCTTGGATCTACATCATCAGCAAGGAAAAGAAATGCTTCCAAGAGAAATGGAAGTGAGTTTAAGAATTTGAAATCATAGAAAGGTCTGTTCATTTACTGGTGCCATGTTCCACCTCTTCCCAGACGGTCCCAGATCTGCATTCTTCTGGACCTGGACCTGTGGCTAGGCGTAAACCCAGAAATCAGTAGGGTCTGGTCAGGGGTTCTTGTTGGATCCTCTTGTTAAGGTGCTATTGAGCTTTTTTATCCACAGGGGGTCTCCCAACAATTGCATCCCTCACAGCAGCCTGAGTGGAATTCCCAATATGAGAAGTAGCCTGCAAAAGTCCATTGATTCAACATGTAAGTAAATACAATACAGCACAGCGGCAACAAAGTCCTTGGAGATAAACTTTCAAAAATCTCTGTCTACATCACTGGTATGTTACAGAAAACAGGGGAAAGAAAATGTGGGGGAGAGGCCTGTGGCAGCAGCTACCTCCCAAGAGAGGGGGCTGAGCTGAGCCTCTGCTCTGCTATTGTGGTGGAGTGGGGAGCTCTCCTGGCTCCACCACAAGCTTCTAACTTAACCGATCTGTTCACACTACTCAGTCTCCAGGATCTATAAACCTGGAGATCATGTCAATGTCAAAAGCCGTTAGCTTTTTAGAAGATTTTAGGTCAAAGAGAGGCCATCCATTAATAGACGTTTCCCGTGAGGAACACAGTATGTCTGAGTTGGAACATTTTTTGCATTAAAGGGTAGGTGTCAGGCCTGAAACCCAAGTACCAAAATCAAATATTAATATCCTAAAGAAGGATAATAAAATATTATGCCTATCAGAAACGAAATGGCCAGGGAAAGTTTCTCATGCCTTCTTCTTCTAGGAAGCTCTTCCAGAGGTATTTTACAACAGAAATACAAAAACATCTGTCTGTTATTAACGCTCAGGCTCCCAGCTGGCACCACTTACCTGCTCTAATACGTACGCTGCACCAGAATCAATAGCTCCGCCCAGCTCACGATATTGACCAGAATACCTGATGTAGCCCCAGGTGAAAAGTGCTATTAACAGCAGTCCAACCATACAGTTGAACAGCTGGGCCACAACATCGAGACCAATGAAGCCAGTGAGGCCCGAGGCTAAATACAAAGCCACGATGCCAGTGAAGAGCACGGCAGGCGTTCGGAAGGTGCTGAAGATGTTCTTGCTGCCATTGTGCTTGCAGAAGTTCTCGTACAGCTCCTTGATTTCCTCCTCCAGCTCCTGCTGGTAACGAAGGCTAAATTCCTTCCCACCCATCTTCTTGGTCTTCTTAAAATGGTCCAGGGCCAGTTGTCTGCATTCGCAGTGCTTCTCCTCTAGAATGTCTGGGGACAAGTAAGGTTTCTCTCCCCCACAAACCTAAAAAGAATAAAGACACAGTACATTGAAGAGCCCTTCAAAACTAAGTGCCAAATAAAGATAAGTGAAAAAAACTTAGAATATTCTAAGATATTAGAAATTAACTTTCAAATGATGATGACCGATAATGTCTGGGTTTCCTCTGAAAAGCACACTTAACGGGAGTTCCCTGGTGGTGTAGTGGCTTAAGGTTTTGGCACTGGCGCTGTCAACGCTCTGGCCTGGGTTCGATTCCCAGCCAGGGAACTACCCACATACAAAATTAATTAATTAATTAATTAATTAATTAATTAGATAAAATAAAAAGCACACTTAACACCAGGGTGATGTTGATCAGCGAGAGCAGTGACACTGGAGAAAGCCTGGGTTAGATGTGGTAATAATTCAAAGGCCTCAATTACCAGGATGACCTGAATACAGCTTTGTTAAACAGGATCAAGTTGGGGCTTCTGAAGTCAGCAACAATGTCCACGTTATAGATATTTCAGAATAAGACGTATGTCCAACATACCTCTTCCATGTTGTTGTAATAAATATCCTTCGCAGAGGCTGCAGCTGCTAAATTGTTGGCTTCAGCAGTAGCCTTTTAAGAAAGGAAAGCAGAAGCTATATATAAACCCTGCCATGGGGGTTCCCTGGTGGTGTAGTGGCTAGGCTTCGGCGCTCTCACCACCAAGGCCTGGGTTTGATCCCTGCTCAGGGAACCAACCAAAATAAATAAATAGGTAAATAAATCCTGCCTCTTTGCACATTCTTCCACAAATAACCAAATAAAATTTTCTCACCTTATTCCCCATTCTCCTTTTTTATTATCCTTCTACTGTTTAGATTTCCATATAGACCAAATTATGAAATAAAATACATCTCTTCTGCCAAAATGTTCCTATACATAAGAATCTTTATCATAAATTAAATTTCTGAAAAGTTATCACCTTTGCTTCAATTTTACATGTTAAAAAAAAAAAAAGATGGGAGTTCCCTGATGGTGTAGTGGCTTAAGGCTTCAGCATTGGCACTGTCAGCACTGAGGCCTGGGTTCGATTCCCAGTCAGGGAGCTACCCACATACCAAAAAGCAAAAAAAAAAAAAAAAAAGATGTAAGTCAAAAAAGAAGAGGAAAAAGTTATCTTTACAACATCAATCCCAAGCTCATTTTCACTTCCTATGTGAAAATGTTTTGCTACTAAAGGAATAAATATTTGGCAATAAATGGCCTATGTACACAGCACATGAAAGTCAGAAATTACAGGTTTTAATGAAACAACATCTTGAAAACATCAAAATGTTAAAAATAAAAAACCTGAAGTTCCCTGGTGGTGTAGTGGCTAAGGCTTCAGCGCTGTCAACGCTGCGGCCTGGGTTCGATTCCCAGCCAGGGAACTACCCACATTAAAAAAAAAAAAATTAATAAAAAACCTGATTAGTAAATAGATATAGCAGGACAGGTTTTACTAACGTAGACAATAGGTAACAGGACTTGTCTCACGTAACTGGGGACGTTTTACCTGGATACAGTAAAACAGTGTTTCCACATTATGTTTGGTGGGAAGCTCCAGCCCCGTGAGAGGCTGTTCTGTTTTAACTGAACCACCATGAATACAGAGAAGAGACCTGGCAGGCAGTTTCTGCTGGATGTGACCACTGCTGGAAAACACGCTGAAAATTAACAGAGCTCAGCATAATGGGAGAGGAGAGCAACAGCGTTCTCCTCTTAAAGGGCTCTGCTTACTGCACATGCATCAACTCACGTCATCAAAGGATATCACTTAGGGCTCTTCAGCCATTTTCTGCTCGAGCCCGCTTCTACCTCTTTGAAGACTACTTTCCCTTTTAATAAACTCTCTCTTTGTTTTACCTTATTTTCCTTTTAATAAACTGCTTCTTGGTTTCACCTCTAAGAAAAAAAAAAAAGGGTTCCACTTAGGATGTCAAAGAACTGCTTACCTGAAGCATGGATTTGGGATGAGGAAGATCTTCTCCTTGGTAAATTTTAATATATGCCTTAGAATATACACATAAAATGATTATAAAAAATGTCATTCTGTCATACTTATCATACTTTTCATTTTTAGAAACAGTGACTATACAATTGCATTTTCCTAAAGACCTTGGTCAACACCCAGGAATTAGCAAAAACACAACACACCTGAGTGCATGTTAGCATTAGTTAAATAGACATGTTCTCAAGCAGCACGAGCCTACCAAGACGAAGGGTTCCACCAGACTCCCCATGCATGCTGGCCTCACCACTACCTGTGGGCAGAATGACCATCCGCCTTGAGGTAGTCGTGTCACATCTAGATGCGGTTTCCTCCTACTCACAGCAACTTCCTAACCACCTCCTGTCCACACCATCTTCCTTGAGGGACAATCTTCCTTAGCCACAGTAATTACTCTTCTAAGAGAGTACAAAGAACATCCATTTGGTTCTTGGAGCAATACTGCCACCTACTGGCCTATTACTGGAAGGACACTGAAGTCTAAAAAATGCTTCTCACCATCTCTCCCCAACGAAACTTCCCGCTTAGCTTAAATACTAAAATTCAAGTTAGTTTTACAACCTAACCCAGTTTTACCAAAAATCAAAAATTTTAATAATTAAATGCATATTTACCTTAAAATATTCCAACAGCCCCCGACAGGTGACTTTTGAGCCATTGATCTCCTTTTCCATTAAGTTCGCTGGGTTTAACACATACGGTATCAGTATCTGTAATTGCTCTTTGAATTCACTGGCAATATCTGTTCACAGGACCATGAAGAAGAAAACAATAAGCCAAACAGACTATTCAACCAAGGTGAGCATAAAACACAACATTCACAATCTGTCTAATTGTTCTAACATTGGTAGTCCAAAGTGAAACAAAAAGGATCTGGATATGAATATCTGCCCCAACCCTTACTAGCTATGTATTTTGACCAAGTTTCTTAATTTTCCTAAACCACTTTCTTCATCTATATGATAAAAAAAATAATATCACCTTCACAGAATTGCTGGGAGCACTGAACATGAACGTAACAAGCATAGTATTGGTGCTATGGTCTGAATATTTGTGTTACCCCCAAATTCATATGTTGAAATCCTAACCCCTAAAGGTGATGGTATTAGTAGGTGGGGCCTTTGGGAAGTGATTAGGTCATGAGGGTGGAGCTCTCATGAATGGATTAGTACGCTCAAAACAGAAATCACACAGCCCTCTAGCCCCTTCCACCATGTGAAGATACAACCAGAACTCTTCAACCAGGAGCGAACCCTTATCCCACCATGCTACACTGATCTTGGACTTCCAGCATCCAGAACTAGGAGAAATAAATTTCTGTTGCTTATAAGCTGCTCGATCTATGGCTTTTTTGTTATAGCAGCCCAAACAGACTAATACAGTTGGGAACACAACTGGGCCTCTAAAAACGGTAACTACTATTATTTGGACTTTCCAGGAAACCTGAGAAGTTTGGATAAGTTTATAAACTAAGTGTTTAGTTTAACACACTGGTAAACTGAGGGCCAGCCATTAAATGACTCAAGGTCTCAATGACTAAGGAACAAAAATAAGATAATGGAACCCAAGAGTCTCCGCTCTAATTTCTCTAAGCTACCATCTAGTCACCACTTCCTGATATTAAAGCATGACCCAGCATCAGGTTTTGTTACCACAAATAAGATGAAAACAACAGCCATGCCATGCATCGTATTACCTTCCTTTGGGAAGTTAATTTTACTTGGTAAATATTAGCTGACTAATGTTTAGCCTTCCTTTACTTAGCATTTTTATCTCTTATAAACAAATAATCATAACATGACTTTTAGAAAGATCATTAATGGATATTACCACCACCATTTCAGATGGAGAAACTAATGCAAACTAATTCTGATGGTTAAAGTAAGATAGAAGCAAAAACTGAAACCCGCCTCTAAATAGTATTCTAAGAGAACACACTATTTCTCTCGAGTATTCACCAGATTCATAATTGACATTTTCTGGTCACTATTTAATTCCAAAAATCAAATCACGTTAAAAATAACATCATTTGTAACACACCTTTCAATTTCCCATCAAACTCAGGACTTGTGGCCACCTGGAGTCCTGGATGTGGCAGGAGAAAACAGGTGACATTGGAGAAACAAGAATGAATGTGATTTCGGACATTCTGAATTTCTTCATGTTGATGTTCTTTCACCTGCCAATGAAGACCAACAATTTACAAAAGACCATTTGTTACCAGTGTTACAAGGAATGTTAGAGGGACTACTTTAAGATGAAACCAAAAAAAAAGCAAAATTATTAATAATAAAATGGCAATAGCTACATATCAACAATTACCTTCAATTTAAATGGATTAAAAGCTCCACTCAAAAGACATGGAGGGTATTGTACTGATTAGACTATCAAATAGAGGAAGACAGATGAAAGTTGACTTTCCTTATAGGTGAAATCCAAAGAAGAAAATAAGCAGAACAGGAGCAGATTCACAGATATAGAAAACATTTGGTTTGCTGCCAGATGGGAGGAAGGTTGGGGGAGGGGTGAAAGAAGGGGAAGAGATTGGGAAGTTCAGTTTGGAGGTTACAAAGTAATAGCTATGTGAATAAAGGGTGTAACGTGGGAAATACAGTCAATAATGTCACAATAATTATATATGATGTCAGATAGGTACTAGATTTGTTGGAGTGATGAGAGGAGGGTGGGAGGGGTGGGTAGAAAAGGGGAAAACTCAAGTACAAATTCATTGTCATAAAATAGTCACGGGGATGTAAAGTACAGCATAGGGCATAGAGTCAGTAATACTGTAATAACTATGCATGGTGTCAGAGGGGAACCAGATGTACCAGAATGAGGACTCTGGAAGTTATATACATGTCTCATCATTGTGCTGTACACCTGAAACCAATATAGTATTGTATGTCAAATGTAATTGAAAAAGAATATAATAAAACATAAAGAAAGAAAAAAGAAAGACGATTTGTTTTTCTTCACTAGAAACCACTAGCATAGGACAAAGGGAAGCAGACTTCCCAAATTTGATGGGTCATAGTGGCCTATGTTTTGCCCAATGAGGGAACTCAGAAACCTAAACAGCAGCACTATACAATACTTAGGAAGAACAGAATTTGTGGGCATGAATAGAATCTAATCAGATAATGACTGACAAAGGACTCCTGTGTTTTAATTTTGGAGAAAAGGCTAAAACTGTTTACAAGAATATTCATCCCAAAACAAGTAAGAATTCTAAATAAGAATAACAGAACTAAAGTTCTGAATGTGACATTCTAAAAGTCTTGGGCTTTTGCTCAGAGTTTTTTTCTATAGTCCCTGTACATTACATATGCAGGCTCTTTAACCTAAAACTATGAATAATATTAGTGTGTGCTAATATTCATAAGTATTTAACACACTTCATATCATTTTCCACAGTCTGTTTTACATACAATAGTAAGGCAAATGAGAAAGTTATCACTACTTTTAGGTATTTCCTCAGATTATATTTCTACTTACCTGTAGACGCTTTTCCAAAAATGACATTCCTCCCTGTAGTCCATAGTTATATTCATAAGGGAAACTCCAGTCTCGAACCAAAAACATCAGTGTCTATTTTGGAAGAGCAGAACATATAATCATGTTGCATAAATGCATTTTCAAAATAACAGTTGAAATACTTCTTTGCACAATGCAACTTCTTCATAGGGGGCAAGAAACCATGAAGAATAGATTTTACAGAATTACAGAATATATCTATTCTTAGAAACCTTATAAACACTAGAGGGACATGTATGGCAAATGTGGTAAAGGACAAGAGAGAGAATGGCATCAGCCAGTCATAAATCAGATCTACTTTTAACATAAGAAAACTAAATTAAATAATACTTAAAGCCCCTCTAATCACATTGAGGTTACTGTGCATTCTCATCCTCACGAAACAATGAGCTAAAGGGTCAGCAAACTTTCTGTGCAAAGAGCCAGAGTTAGTATTTGAGGCTGTGGTAGCAAGAAGCAGCCATGGACACTACAGAAGAGTGGCTGTGTTCTAATAAGACCTTAAAATTTCAGATAATTTATACATGTCTAAAGTAGTAGTCCTCTCTTGATTTTTTCCAACCATTTAAAAATGTAAAACCCATCCCTAACTCATAGGTCATATAAGTTAAGACACATTTAGCCTGGACACTGTAGTTTGCTGACCTCTGAACTAAAACAAAGATATGAATGACATTCATAGTTAACACTCTACCTGGAAGGGTTTTTGGAAAATTTCATCCATTGCCAAACGACCATATTCTGTGAAGAGCTTTAAAAAAAAAAAAGAGTTAAGGTTTGTCAGGGAAAGTTACTTAAAGTGTCTGTCTATTTTTTAGCCAAGAATTCACTTAACAGACTGGACATTACCTATATGAAACCAAAGTTCTATAGTTTCAAAAGCCCATAGGAGCCATAGAGCTTAAAATAATCTCGGATCTGTCTCACATCCCACTTCCCAATTCATCAGCAAATCCAGAATGCAACCACTCGCAACTTCCATGCGGCTTGGAATGCTGCAATAGCTTCCCAACTGGTCTCCCTGTCCCCACCCCGCACACACTGGGGCACATATATTCAATGAAATATTTATCCAGCTACAAAAAAAGGAAATCTTGCCATGTGCAATAACATGGATGGACCTGGAGGGCATCATGCGAAGTGAGGTAAGTCAGACAAAGAAAGACAAATACTGTTATGAGCTTACTTATATGTAGAATTTTAAGTAAATAAACAAACAAACCAAAAGTTCCAATAGACTGATGGGTGCCAGGGTTGCAATACTATTTAAACTATTCAAACTATATGTGTATATTACTTAGTTAAAAATAAATATTGATTAAAAAAAACCAAGTGCCTGATACATATAAAATACTATTATATATACAAAATACTATTATATAAACAAAGCAAAAACACATGTAAAACTTTACAAAATCCATGATCACCTATCTGTAATTCTGAAATCCAAAAAGCTCTGAAAACCCAAATTAGGCAACAAACTCATTTGGAGGAAAAAACTGCCTTGAAGTGATGTGAGGCTTTTTATAGGCTTTACGTTTATCATATAATTAGTCATACATTTCACCACATTAATAGGTTTAATGTGGAACTCACATACATTCCAAGACCCCCTGCTAGATGGCTGAAACTGAACCCTACGCGTATGGTACTGTTTTTTCCTATCCATGCATACCTATGGTAAAATATCAGGCACAGTAAAGGATTAATAACTAATAATAAAATAGAACAATTATAACAATATACTGAGTGTGGTCTCTGTCTGGTAACTGTGACAGATATTGACTAAAGGGCAGGGAGTGTACACAGCGTGGAGACCCTGGACAAAGGGGTGATTCACGTCTCAGGCAGGACAGAACAGGATGATGCGAGATTTCATCATGCTACTCAGAACGGTATTCCATTTAAATCTTATGAATTGTTTATTTCTGGAATATTCCATTTGATATTTTCAGACTGCAGTTGACTGTAACTCCAACAATGGAAAGTAAGAGCATAGATAAAGGGGAACTACTATATTGTACTTATGTTCAGAAGTAGATAATTTATATAAAATCAAATCTATCCATTTTTTTCTTTTGTCTTCCTTAGAAAATTTGCCCTCAATATTTTATATTGGCCTATTTTTTTTCTAATCATTCACGGTTTCTTTTTTTGTATCAAAATATTTAATCCACGTGGAATTTATTTTGGTATATAGTACAAAGTAGGGATCTAATTTCATCTTTACCTAAACACACAAACAACTATCTTTTTTTCTTTTTTTTTTTTTTTTGCTTTTTGGTATGTGGGTAGCTCCCTGACCGGGAATCGAACCCAGGCCGCAGCACTGACAGCGCCAGCGCCGAAGCCTTAAGCCACTACGCCATCAGGGAACTCCCAGACAACTATCTTAACAGCATTTATTGACTGACCCATCATTTCTGGCATAGCATCACACATTTTTTTTTTTTAATAGTGGTGAAACAAAAAGATAGTTTATTGAAGAGAAAGTACACTCCAAAGAGGTAGGAGCAGGCTAGAACAAGGAGAGTGGCTCAAGAGCCAGCATCACATATCCTTAAGTGGAATGAAATACATGAAAATATGTATCATAAATATATAGCACTAAATATATATCTATCTCTAACTATATGTTGAAATGATTATGGGAAAGACATGCTTAAGTATATCTTGGGTTTGAGGAAACAGAAGATGGTGGAGCTCCTTAGAATAGTATCCAAAGAGAATTACATAACTGCGTCTTATTTTCCTTACCACCTATTATGAGTTGAATTGTGTCCCCCTGCCCCACCAAAAAAAAAAATATGTTCAAGTTCTGTCCTAATTCCTGGTACCTGTGAATGTGACCTTATTGGAAATATGGTCTCTACAGATATAATCAAGTTAAGATGAGGTCATTAGGATGAGCCCTAATGCAATATAACTGGTGTCCTTAGAAGAAGAAATAGCAAAGACACAGGGAGGAGAATGCAATGTGAAGACAAGAGACACACAGACACAGAGGGAAGACAGCCACATGAAGACAGGCAGAGGCTGAAGTGCTACAGCGGCAAGCCAAGGTATGCCAAGGATTGCGGACAATCCTCCAGAACTAGGAAGAGGGAAGAGAGCTTCTTCTCCACAGGCTTCAGAGCAATGGCCTTGTCAACCACTTGATTTCTGACTCCTAGGCACCAGAACTGTGAGACAATCAATTTCTAGTTTTAAGCCACACCAGTTTGTGGTACTCTGTTACAGCAGTCCTAACACACCACCCATGCCTATTCATTTATGTTACCTCTCTCACTGACTGGACTACAAAATCCATCAAGAATCCTGTCTACCTCAAACACTATTGACGGCACTTGGTCCACAGCCTCACACAAGGTGGGCATTCAAAGAAACGTGTGAAAGGAAGGAGCTTGGAAAGGAATTAGCTTCAGGTGAAAAGGTGTCGGTGTCAAATTCAAGTTTTGATGGAAATTTTTACACAGCAACAGCTCTCAACCACTGAGTCATGGCACTAGTGCAGAACCACCAAAGCACAAGTAATTGCCAGTAGTAACACTGAAAGCCAAAGTTTAGGAATTATTTTCTTCATTTTTTTTTTAAAGGAATATAAATTAGAATTAATTCAAAGTAATCCCTATAATAAATGACACCCTCACTCTCTTACATTCTGATGTGTTTTTTTGAACATCAGTGGGAAAAATAGAATTAAGAAGCATGACAGGAGTTCCCTGGTGGTGTAGTGGCTTAAGACTTCGGCACTGGCGCTGTCAGCGCTGCGGCCTGGGTTCGATTCCCAGTCAGGGAGCTACCCACATACCAAAAAGCAAAAAAAAAAAAAAAAAAAAAAAAAAAAAAAAAAAAAAAAAAAAAAAAAAAAAAAAAAAAAAAAAAGAAGCATGACAGAAATTGCATGCAATTCTGGAATAGCCATGGAAGAGCATTTTACAGGAAAAACGTGTAAGAACTGCTGCTGTGGAGGAACAGAAAAGAGTAGTCATACAGTAATAATAAATAATGGCTAGCAGTTCATTAACACGTACTATTTTCCAGACACATAATTCTATGTATTTTATAAAAATTAATTTATTTAACCTCACCTGGATTATTGCAATACCTTCATAATCAAGTCTCACTGCATGCACCTGCCCCTCTAAAAATCTATTCTAAACACAACAGCGAACGTGATCCTTCTATAACATGTCAAATAACATCACACCCGCCACCACCCGCTCAAAACATGGCTCCCATCTCACCCAGAGGAAAAGCCCAACGCCTTACAAAGGCCAGGCCTCACGGGACCTCAATGCCTGTCTGACTTCACCACTGAGCCTCGCCCTGTAACACCCTCCAATCCTACCCACTGGCTTCCTTGCTGTTCCTTGATCCTACCATGCACACTCCACCTCTCGGTCTTTCTCCTTGCTGTCCCCTCTCCCAGTCCACTTTTCCCGCAGACACATCTGCAGGATTTACTTGCCCTCTTCCTTCAGTTCCCTGCTCAACTCAGCAAGGCATTCCCTAACCATGTCAGCAATAGCTACAGAGGGTAGGATTACTGTGAACAAAAACCTTCCTCCATATTTCAATCTTTGGCTAAAACTACTCAGTAACATCTGTCTTAAAACTTTTAAATGATATATTATGAAGAATATATACCTGTAACTGTTGAAGATCATCTTCCTGAATGTTCTGGGACAAATTATAAATCTAGAAAACAAAAATCCAGATTTATACAACTCTAGCTTACTTCAAACAAAGCTCAAATAGGCCTATAACACTAAACAGAAGCTTTGTAGATTTAAAGGTTGCATGTAAGAATATAAAGTCCGTTCAAACAGTAATATTATCTGTCTTTTGGAAAACTATGCATGCATGGTTGAAATAACGTAATTCTTCCTTTAGAGTATATAATTCTTACCAAATCTACATTTCCTATATGATGTTACTGATATAATTTCAATTTCTACTCCCAGACTTTTCTGGGAGTATTTTATATATATTTATGACCATAATGGAAAACTATTTTAGGCTCCTTCTTGAGCTTGTAAGAGGTTAACTTATATATCACTGCAGGAATTCTGATAACAGAACAATAATAAAACTACATGTACTCCTTGTATCTTATTTCCTCTACAAACTTTTTTCCCTAATCAAATGGTTTTACCTGAACAGAACTAGTCATGGTGCTTAGGGCAAAGATGGTAGCACAATCTTTCACCGTGGACTGGCTGTCAAATGCCCCCTGGGTATCCATCAGAACGACGGCAACCTAAAAAAAAAAAAAAAGTTAAAGTGAGAAGGGGGAAAATATAAAGGAGAAATTGAAAAGTAACATTTAAATGAGGCTTAAGCATCTGCCTCAAAGTTCTATCAGAAAAGTATATTTAGGTGCCTTGTTTTGACCAGGGAACTTTGTTTGAGATTATCTGCTCTGACCTAATGAAACGATATACAACAGAGGCTTACAGAGCAATACGGAAGGGAAAATCACCCCACCAACGAAAACAGCCGAACATTGAGGCCAATTAGCTCACTCACCACGCCAGTCATTCGGACATTTTTGTTGTTGAAAAAGCAACTAAAAATACTAACTGATTTAGTTTAAATTTAGGGATTATCTGATAAAATAAAACACAAAAGTTAGGCTATTTTTGGCATATAGCTGCAAGACTATATTCTTCTGTCAAATTCCTAGGTTTTTCTGGTTGTTTGATAAAAGAAAATTAATATTTATTTCAATTTTTACAAAAGACAGACCACACCGAAGATGCCAAATAAAAGCAGGAGAACTTAAGTTGGTTGTCATTGTAGTCTAGGTAATAGAGCTAGGCTTCATGAAGCCTCCAGCTTTCCGAAAAGGATTTAATGACCCATTCTGACCCTGAAAGTAAGACTTAAAAATTTAGAAGCAAACAGCAGAAGACACAGTCAAAAGTACCACAAATGGTTGCCTCTGGAAAAAGGGACTAGGCGGGAGGAAGGATGCTCTTTTTTATCATGAACACTGCAATACTATTTAATGATTTTATATTTATGTGTATATATATACACACACATATACACACACACACACAGAAAAAAAAAACCTCTGTTAAAACAAAATGTTACTAAAAAACAAAGCAAGAACCTGATACATATAGGATACTAACAAACCAAAAGCGCACTTGTAAACCGTACTTGTAATCTATGATCTCCTGTCCATAATTCTGAAAGAAGATAGATAGTGGCCAGAGGCTGGGAGAAGAGGGAAATGAGGAGTGACTGCTAATTGGGACTGAGTTTCTTTATGAAAATGTTCTGGAATTAGATGTCACACAACCTTGGGAGCATACCAAAAACTGCTTAATTATATACTCTTAAAGGATGAACTTTATGGTATAACTATATAAATTGTATCAATAAAAAAAGCTAATTATGGTATATATTTGGTAACTAGAAAAATGAGGCTAAAGAGAGGAAACACAGGCAAATGCTAAAGAGAAGCTCTCTGAGGAGTGGGAGTCATATGTATGTACACTTAGACAAAGTGCTAGATATTTGGGAGAAATGGTATTCTCATATCATGCGGGAGAATGGTAAAGTGCCATAACCACTTTCAAGAACTATGTTCTGGAAACACTGTTTCTCAGTAGCTACAAAAAGGGGAAGTGGGCATTGTCAGACTCAACAATTCTACTTCCAGGAGGCTTTCTAATGTTTTTGACTGGAACCCACAGTAAGAAATATATTTTAAATCATGACCAAATAAACACATACATAAAGCTGAAACTAAATTCATATTTGTACTGCACTCTGACACTTTCTATTCTGTTCTAGTTCTTTCTTTTTTAAATACTGGTGATGAGCCAATGGATTTCTCTATCCTTAATGGGTCATGGACACAGTGCAAAAAACTGTGGTCTGGAGACACACTTGCAGCACACTTACTCAAGGTGACATCCGCCAGCTTGCTCACTGTAGCAAGCATTATGTGGAAAACAAGAAAACAATCTAAACGCCCACCAATAGGAAAATGGGTAAATAAAATATGACATATTCATATTATTACTACATAAGTTAAAAGGAATAAACCAGAGCTACATATTTAAGAATGTTGATTTTTAATTAGAAAGCAAAAATAAACAAATTACCTACTACTTTTTTTTTGTTACTTCCCTGGCTGGGAATCGAACCCAGGCCTCAGCGTTGAGAGCGCCGAAGCCTAGCCACTACACCACCAGGGAACTCCTTCTTAAACTAGATAATTTCTAAGCTAAAAGTCTCACCAAGTATATAAAAAAATAAGATAATCATGCTAAAACTTTTATTTGGCTAATTTCTAAATAACTGCTTATCAGTATGGCATTTACCCAGTATTACATTGATTTTTTAAAGTACTCCTGATCCTCTTGAAAACACTGTTTTTTAAAAGGGTAGGAAACACAACAACAAGGTATCTCTACATGCCTCTTAAAATGGCCAAAATCCAGCAAACTGAAAACACTAAATGCTGACAAGGGTATGGAGCGATAGGAACTCTCATTCATTACTAGTGGGATGCAAAATGGTACAGCTACTTTGGAAGACAGTTTGGCAGTGTCTAACAAAATGAAACAGTCTTACCATACAATACACCAATCACACTTCTTGGTATTTACCCAAATTAGATGAAACTTATGTCCACACAAAAACTACACAGATGTTTACAGCAGCTTTATTCTTTATTGCCAAAACATGGAAGCAAACCAGACATCTTTCAGGAGGTGAATGGATAAACTGTGGTATATCCATATAATGGAACATTATCCAGCAATTTTAAAAAATGAGCTATCAAGTCATAAAAACAGGAACCATAGAAGTATATTGCTAAGTAAAAGAAGCCAATCAGAAAGGAATACATACTGTATGATTCTAACTATAGGACATTCTGGAAAAGGCAAAACTATGGAGAGAAGTTGTTCAACTCTAGCTTACTATGTTTTGTTAGAAGCCTTCTATCACCATATGACCTTTTAAACTATATCCATGCATTATTTTTAAACCATACACTTATATCATTTTGACAAGAATTATTTTTAATTGGATTATCAGAGTGCGCATTAAAGTTCTCATTTTGTTGCTGTTTTTGTTCATTTGTAAGACTTTTTCTTCCTTACCTTCTTTCCACCTGGCTTCTCCACAGTGAAAACTTCATTCCAGATCTGAATCCCAGTGGTTTCTGGGTCAGAGCCCCCTCTCCATGAAAATCCTGTTAATGGTTCTTCGGAGTCACCCAACCAGTTTGAATGGCCACCTTCCTTCTACAGGACAAATAAAACATTTCCATTAAATCTTAAATTTTGAGGAATTTTACATCAAGGATAATGCATGAGCTTACTGTGGTCTTTTGGACATAAATTCTTATTTTCTAATTTGACATGCAACAATTCTACCTCACCTGGAAATATAAGTATCGGAGCATAAAGTCCAGAAAGAAGGACTTGCCCTTTCGGAAGGCACCAGCCACGGACACCACCACCACATCAAGGTCCCGAATGTGGTCCTGCAACAGGACGCTGGCCAAGGCTTTCTCTTCTAGCTCAAAGGAATGCTGGTCTTTCTGAACCAAAACAACCTGCACTGCACCAGGCTTTCCACTCTCCATGGCATCACCTATGTTGTTATGAGGAAAACAATTAATTTCACATATTATTTAAATATGTATTTTTGAACACAGGAAGAACAAAAACTTAAGGTACAAAAAAAGCACTAACCATAAAAGAAAAAAAATGACAAATTAGACTTCACTAAAATTAATTTTTGTTCATTAAGATTCCATTAAGAGAGTAAAAATGCAAGCCAAAGGTAGGAGAAGTATCACAATACCACAATTTTTAAAAGGTGATAAAACCCATAGCAAGTGAAAAGGAAGAGACCCAGGTTATGTTTAGTTGGGGAAGCTGGGGTGATCCTGCACTTCTCTTCTTAACAGTACACTGGAATCAAAAAGATCTTGTTCCTTTGGTTTGGGTCCACTTAAGGAAAAAATTATTTTTAACTGTACACATCACCAAAATTCAATTTAAATAAAGAGAGCTGCTCATTTTCCACATTTACCTCTCATTTCCTGTATTACTGATCTTCCAAGTACAAACTTTATTTCTACTCACCTCTTTTCAGATGTCATGTAAATGTACTTTGCTGATTTATCCTCACATCTCAGATTCGCCAATCCCTCAAATCACTTAATCCAAACCTTAGGGCCCTCTCCAAGGCCATGTCTCCTTCCATCCTTTCTTGCCTATTAGGTTGATCACCCAAGTCCCCATCCTCAACTGTTGCTTTAATGATGACACCTCATCTCCTTAGGGCTAAACTCCTGTGTTATTGTACATAAACAATCATGACAGCAACTACACAAAAGGCTATCAAAAACATTTATAGGGGAGTTCCCTGATGGTATAGTGGCTTAAGGCTTCGGTGCTGTCAACGCTGCAGCCTGAGTTCGATTCCCAGCCAGGGAACTACTCACATACAGGAAAAAAAAAAAAAAAAGAAAAAGAAAAAAGAAATGAAGAAACAAATAACCCATGGACACAATCAATAGTTTAATGTTTATTTGGGGACAAGTGGGTCAGGGAGGGGAGAAAGAGGAGGGGGGGGAAGTTAAATATAAGGTGATAGAAAGAGAAGTCACTTATTATACATCAAGTTGACAATGCACTGTAGAATTGTATGCCTGAAACCTATGTAATCCTTGCTAAAAGATGTCACCCCAATAAGTCTAACAATAAAAATGAATTTAAAACAAACAAATAAACAAAAACATTTATAGACTGACAGCTCAAAGCTAAAACATCCATCCTGTAAGTCAAAGCCTTTCACCCTTCTCCCCACTATCTTAGTTCCTCTAATTCCTCATTCTCTTCCTCTCAGGCAAATTTATTCTCATTGGTCTTTTTACTAGAAGGAAGTTAGGATTCAGGTCATGTCCTGTCCTGTCTTGACTCCTAAATTTCAAGTACACAACCTATTCAACCATTTGTTCTCACCACCTGCAATGCTTCTCCCCACTTGACTTGAGCAAGTGCTTACACACCCTTCATCACTCATCACCTTCCCATGGTCCTGATGTCCCCAGCCCATCTTCCGGGAGCTATCACTTTACATGGTATACTAAAAGAAAAACAGGCTCTGGAATCAAGACAGAGCAGGGCTTGAAACCTTACTTTCCCCATCCAGAATGTAACCGCCATGAGGGCAGGAATTTGTATCTTGTTCAATGCTATTCCCCCAAGATCCCAGAACAGTACCCACACAGAGTAGACATTCAATAAATATTGGTGGAATAAACTAATTAACTCCACCACTTAGTCACAATGTGACTACGAATACATTTCTAACCACTTGCGGCTCATTTATAAATCTACTACCCAAGTCAAAGCACAGTGTCTGACACATTTTAGGAATTCAGTGGATCCACTTTCCTATTTCCACTAAAACCTTGTACATAACATTATTCCACTCATTACAACATTATCATATTATGATTATGATTTACCAACCAGACTGGGAGCTCCTGGGGAGTAGAGAAACTGTCACATTCAGCCCGAGTACCTAACATAGGAAGAATAACAGTTTCCTAGTATTGTGAACTCTAAATGCAATAGTATACCTCAATAAAAATCAGTTTCTTCCCTTCCCTCTTGTAGTCTTTATCTTTTATTGTCAAAAATCCTTGAAGGTATGTCTTCAGCCACTTATCTACCCATTCTCCTCTTATTACCTTGCAACCTGGCTTTCTTCTTCCTGTTTAAACTATTCTCTATTTTATGACCTCTTGCAAATCTAATGGCCCTTTCTTGATTCTCATTCAACCCTATCTCTTTGTGACAAAAAACACAACTGCCATCCGCTTCTAGCTTCTCTAAACCTATGGACTCAGTGACAGTGCACATTTCTAGTTGTCTTCCAACCTCTTCATTATCTTTTCCACTAGTTCTTTTTCTTTTCAGCCTCCTATGATATACACCAATGCTCTACTTCGGTCTTTTGCAGTTCGGATTCACTCCCTCAATGAGCTTTTTATTCTTATAATTTCACTATACCCTGTATTTTGGTGATGCAACTTCATTAATTTCTAACCTGCATTCAGGTCCAAATGCACACCTGCCTAAGGGACAGATTCACCTAGATATTCCATCACCTCACTCTCAGGAATAATATGTAGAAATATATGGGCATGAGTCAGAAGACAAGATCCTATTCCAGTTCTACCAGTAACAACCTGTGTGATTCTGGGCATGTCTAGTCAACAGGAAAATGAGCCAAGATTTAACCTCTAGCAACCCTTCCAAGACTAACACTTCATAAGTCTACATTTAGTGTCATTAAATGAAGCCTTGGTTACTCCATCTCTTAAATCTCCACCTTTCGGGCTCCCCATATTCCCTGATTCTATCTTCCTGTATGCGATATGTCACCAAATCCAATCATTTCTTCCTTCCGTGATTTAAGCTCCGATTTTGGCAAATTCTAGTGAAGCAATATGTATAGGAGAAAGGCCTTACCTAATAATCAGGAAAGACCAGAGTTTGGAGCCCAATTTTGCACTGATTGTAAACAGCATGAGTAAATCGTTTTACCTCTCTATGTGGGTTTCCTCTATAAAATCAGGCAGTTAGGTGAATGTATTTCCTAGATATCTAAACTGGCCGAATTTGCTAGGTAACCTATTCATCCCTTGGATTAATTTAAATTGTACAGGCTTGGCTAAAGAACAAATACAAAGTTATGATGATTAAAACATTAAAGCAACTTGCTCAGTAAGGACCCACACAAAAGATTTGGGGGTTTAGGGTTTTCTCTTGGAGGAGCTCCCCCTAACCGCAGTGAAATCACTCCCACTTCTCAGGAATCTTAACTCTGGAGATCTAACCTCCAGGGATGTTACTAGAAAATCCTTTATATGGCAACATTGTATGCCTTCTACCTTTAGCAAAGCAATTGTTTTACAAAGTCTAGATATGTACTCTGAGACAACAGTAATACTCACTTATATGAACAGTTAATATTCATTTATATACAGAGTTCATGTTATATCATGTTCACTTCCATGAATAACAGATATATCATTTTTGTACACATACAGATATGGCCTGACCATAGCCACATCTGTCATCCATGTATATATAAGTGAACTTAAAACCTATGTTTAATAAAGGTGAATGGCAGTAAGCCTGTATCATACTGCCAATTCTGATTATTGCTGTAAATAACTCACTGTAATACTGTATCAACCATCGTTTCCAGTATGTAGAAAATGTTGAAAATATTTGGATGATTACAAAGCTCTCCAATAGTTTGTGGAAGCAACAATCATTTTCCTGATTACTTTTAAAGTACTGATTTATCCTTTACTTTTAACAGCAGAACACACCTTAATCTAGACTACCAATAGGTTTAAATATGCCTGTTGAAATAATCTCTGTAATAACTTCATTCAATAGACTAGTTCTGCACTAAAATGACAGAGAACCCAAGTAGAACAAAGTTGAAAGGCTAACAGGTGAAATTATTACAGGGAAGAATTTGTAGAGATCTGTATAAATTACAGCACTGATTCTTCCTAAAATTATCTAACTCCAAATTTTTAAAGGACTTAAAAAAAAAAGCTGTACAGGTTTAAATAAAAATAGATAAGACTACTAAATCATAATTGGCCTTTTCAGTCCTATGGAAAATATAAATTCTAAAAAATAAGTTCTATCAGAAAAGCATTATGGGTAAAAAGTTTAAATACCCCTCAAATATTTAAAGACCACTGATCTGTGATAAATTCAATGAAATTAATTAGAAGCAATTACAATGGCTATTTCAGAAAATTCATAAATAGAATTCAGCCAATCAATTCCACAGTGTAGACCAGGGTCTCTGGACCTCAGCACTACTGATATTTTGGGCTGGATAACTCTTTGTTATGGGGAACTATCCTATTCATTGTAGGATATTTTGCAGCATCTCTGGCCTCTACCCACTAGATACCAGCTAAGTAGCACTCCCCTCTGGTAATGAGGCCAAAAACTGCATTAAGACTTTGCTAAATGTCCCAGGGGGCAAAATTACTCTAGGTAAGAACCACTGGGGTGCAGCCAGCCTCAATGCTCATCCTTTTTGATGATCCTTAGTTCTGAAAAGCAAATTAAACTAGTTATAGAAACATTTCACTGAGTAGAGTGCATGACTCAGGGTAATGTTATGACCTGAGTTTTCCACTCTCCTTTTAAAATACCACATTCTTTAAAGAGAAAGAGCAACACGCCCAAAAACAGAAGCGTACCATTCTGCTTGTTCTTTCTGGCAGTCTTTAAAGTTCCTAATTCAAAGACAAGGCCAGAGAATGTGAGGATAAGTACACTAAGCCCTCAACCAACTCTAGGGTGTGGTTCCTTTTTGGTGATAGTGAGGAAGTACCTTTATATACTCTTATTTTTATCTTAAGGTATGGTATGGTGGTAGATACATAAATTTTTAAGGCTGTTTTCAGTAAAAATACTACTTAAACCCAACTAAACAGAATATTGGGAAAAATTTACATCCTAATTAATTAAAGGAGTTAAGAGGAAGCTTTTTTCAATTTCTGTTATACAAAATAGTTGTATTTTAGCATAGAATCCCAAACAAAACCACATTTTTGTCAAAAATTTTGTAGTGCATCATGGATTTATGAAGATCAATTATGACTAAACATTACTGAAGATCCAGAAATCCAGAGACCTGGCTGAATCTAAAAATGATGCAGGCTATATACAGTACAGGGAGAAAAATCTTTTGACTAGAATGAGCTTAATATTAATCTTGACTCTTCCCTAAAAATGAGACCTCCACCAAAATTAATCTACCTGAAGGTTTTAATTATCTGTGTTCCAGCTGAATAAGGCTTTCTTAATTTGCAATATTTATTTGCCTTCAATTCCTTATTTCAAAGCATAAGTCAATCTATTCCTTTGCTTACTTGCCTACAGTAAAGCCTGTTTTCTGATTTATAATATACTTTAGTTGCAAAATATATCTAGCATGTTCTAACAATAAAAATGCATGCCAATAAAAAACATTTTTTTAGAAATTTACAAAGAACATCAGCTTCTAATACAAATATTAACATTATAAATTACACTTCCTATACAGCAACAAAGCAATTCAAATCCAAGCAACCACCTTAAGTTTTATGGAAATTTGATTATATGTATATTAGAATGCAAATTAGATTTGGGGTTGTTATTTTAACTGGTGCCTGACCCCTCAATGAATTAAATCAGACTGTGAGTGAGTCCCAAGCATTGGCAGGTTTTAAAAAATCCCAGGTTATTCTAATCTGAAGCAGTGCTGAGAACTACAGCTCTATAGCAACCAATTTTTTTCTTTTCCCCCTAAAATCTTAAAGATAACGTGAAGAAATATTTTAAAATTCAGACCAACTTTAAAATGTAGTTGTGTTATTTGAACAATTGCTCAATATGAAACACAAGACCATAGAAACTTTAACAGGCACACCTAGTCATTAAAGGTAAATTCTAAACCAGTTCTCAAACAAGTTCACACAACCTAGGGTTCCCTAGGGTACTTTATAGAAATCTTTTTTTTTTTTTTTGGTGCCATAACTCAGATTTGAAAGGAATCTTCAAAGAATATGAGACAAAA